>PVKE010001221.1:72653-106439 GCA_004027555.1 Craseonycteris thonglongyai
AAAAAGGAGATGGAGGAGGACGAGGGGTGAAGAAGGAGAAGAGGAGGGGAGGAGGAGGGACAAGGGGACAGGGAAGGGTCAATGGAGGGGGAGGGGATGTGGGACGTGATTAAACACGTGATTGGCGGTCGCTCAGGATGGGGAGAGGAACTGATTCAAAACAGTTGGGGAAACTTTCGAGGTGTTGAAAATGTTCTCTCGGTGATAATGTCATAGATGATTATAGTCGCCAGCTCACTAAAAAGAACCCTTAGTATATGTGTATTTTACTGTATCCTAATTAACACTCAATAAAAATGGCCACTTTTCATCTGAACAAAATAAGCTATTGATTAGGAATATTTCCACTTCAACAAGGTCAGATTTTCACCCTTTCATGTGTGTCACGGGTCTATGACACAGTTTCCAGATGAGAGCGGAGCTTCCTGCACAAATGAAGGCGTGTGGCAGAAATTAGCCGGAGGTGGGAGGGTGGCCGGTCTCGGAAACAGAGCCAGAGAGCAGATGCCAACTCGGGAGACAACTGAGGCCTGATGTGGGTCTAGGGGGTGGTTGCCGTGAAACTAGACACCACGCCCGCTGAAGAAGCGAGGAATCCCTTCCCTGGTCAGGGCGCTCCATCGGCCGCGGCAGGAAGCGTCAGCACAGTTAGGAACATGTGACTGTAGGCGGGGGAGGCAGGTCAGACCCAGAGAAGGACCCAGATCACCTAGGACCCAAAGCAGTTCCTGAGCTAGATGTGGACGCTGAGCCCTGAGGGGTTGACATGATGGCAGGAGCGTCTGTGTGCACTGGGGACAGTCCCTGTCCTTATTCTGCTCAACTTCCTGGAGGCGTCTCACCCAGGACGAAGCTGAAGCGAGTGGCCGCTGTAGGCTTTACGGGTTACGGGAGGGGGTGTATAATGTGTTTAGCACGAGTGGGGCCCCTGAGCCCGCAATGCCCGCTGTGACCGTCCTCCACGAGCGCTCTGGTGGGAGCTCGTGTGCACGCTGCCAGGCTGGGCGCAGGGGCAGCTATGTGTGTCCTGAATGTAAACCCTGCCCATGGCATCAAGAGATGCTGGGTGAACAGATGATCAAGCCGGCACGTGTCACAGCCGATGAGAAAAGTGCTGCTCAGAGGCTAACTGCTCGGTTTCTTAGCTAAGAAGAAATTGGGGGGGAAGCCGGGAGGGTTCAGCGGGTTAAGCGCTCGCTTTGCAGCCCTGGGGTCTGAGGATCAAATCCCAGCCCTGGCCCGTGCTGACCCACACGCTGAACTGGGGTGAGCTTCCCATGCGGGAGGCCTCCAGCCTGGTTCCCGCCCTGCGTGGCCTTCGTCCACCTGTGTGGAATGACACCATATTGAAAAACAGATGACGTACAGCTATGGAGACTGCTCTGGGCCCTCCCCCTTCTCTCTGTCTCTCTCTGTCAAAAACAATACAATAAAATCTTTAAATAAATAAATAGAAAGAAATTGGACAATGACTTGAGTGAGGTCCAGATCTGAGTTCTCTCTGCAGGTCTTCCCTTTCTCTGCCACCTCCTCACGGAGCCTGGGAGCTGCTGCTGCTCCGACATGGCCACCGGCCCTGCGCTTGGCCCCCTTCTCCTCCCGCCCAGCTCACCCTGAGCCCCAGCCCCTGGGAGTCAGCACAGTCCACACAGAGAGCACATTCAAAACCACAAAAAAAGGCATAACGGGCAGGAAACGTCACCGTGGACGACCTTTCTCCATGGACAAGGGGTCAGCCTCTCTCGTCATAAACACATTGCTGATCACGTTATACTTGAGACAGAAATCAAACATTCCCAGTGCTCCCTGCACTTCTTTCATATTTCCTGTCACACGCGTTTCAACTAGTTTTGCTCTGAACTCTCAGATTTGAATTGTCTTTGTTTGGTCAAGGTCCTTTGAAAATCTTAAGGAAGATCCCGTTTTCTACATAGTGTAGCAGAGAGCAAGTGGGTTTTGTCTGGGAAGTGCGCTCCCTTGGACGCATTTAAATGGAGGTCAAGGTCTTTAGTACCAAAATGGGAAATCCTTTAGAACAAGCAGAGCCCTCTTAAAAGCCAGGCAGTTATTTGTCTTTAATTGACGGTGGACAACTCGGGGTCCTTTAAGAGGAGCACTTTTTGAGTGAAACAAAAAGAAGTATCTGACTTTCAAGGAAAGAGGGTTTGCGTTCATTGACTAGTTTTCGTGTCAGATTAACACAAAATTGGTGTGTGTGTTGTTTGTTTTGTTTTTGAGATGGACACATGCAATAATCACTGTCACAAATAGGCTATTTCCATGCTGCTGCTGAGGCCACCCAAGTGCACTTCTAGGGGGTGTGGTGAGGACGGGGCCGCTGTGGGAAACGGTACGTCCTGGTGCCACGCGTTTGAGGGCCCAGCAGCCGGTGCGCTTGTCACGGAGCTGCAGGCACCTTGATTAGACTAACAGATACTGTGTGTACACAGCCATTAGCTCATCTATTGGATTTAGCCGGGCATTCTAAGACACTGATTTCCTGGGCAAATACACAATAATCCACGTTTAACCTTTAAGCTTACAGAGCCGGCATCTTATTTATTCGTGGCGGGCTTTCCTTCTCCTTCATTCTTTCTCATTCTCTCTCTCTCTGTCTCTCTCTGTCTCTCTCTCTGTATCTCTCTGTCTCTGTCTCTCTCTGTCTCTGTCTCTGTCTCTGTCTCTCTCAAGGTAACATTGAGGCTTTGAATGACTTGTAGGGAGGAAATCCCTGAATTGTTACTTGTTCATTACACTGTAGACCATGCACACCCTCCGATGTCATGAGAGCCCTGGCATGGCCGTTGGGTGTGCACACGTAACAGCCCCTTCTTAATGGGCGAGTGCGGTGACTAAGACACGCTAGCGCGCCGGGCGCTGGTCATAAAAATCACGAAATGCAATAGGCGTGGTGCTGACGCAGGTGGGGCCGGGGCCGGCGGAAGGGGCGCGTCTCCCCCGGCCCCGTTTCGGCCTCGGCTGTGCTGAATTATGAATTTGGTCACCGCTGCCTTCCACCACCACGCATCCTGAAGGGCAGATGACCCAAGTGAATGCAAATCGAATTAGGTTTCCTCTCAGAGACTTTAATACCATAAATGAGAAAGAGCATTCATCACAAATAACTAGGGATTGTATACCAAAGTGCTTGAAGAAAATCAATATAGTTTCAGCTGCTCTCAGCCTATAAATGTAAATGAGAACAGATATAAAGCTGATATGCACTAAAGAAAGGTTATTGAGGGAGCAACACATAACACTAAGAAATCAATTGAATAAACTTGAAAAATGATTCAGATAGAGTAGATATGAACATAGAAAATCAATCATATAATTTAAAGAATAAACAGCTTGAACCTCGCAAATCTCCCGCATGGTTTTAGAGTGTAGGATTTTTAATTTAGCATTGATATAATGCCAAGCTATGAGGATCTGCAGATGGCGGAGGCTAGGAGGGAAATCAATTCATTCTTGTTCTATGGTCTTAAGGGGTATTTGATAGTTACAGCAGGGCAGCACGGATCCTTGTATAAATTTACATTTTAAGAGATAAAGGGCCTCTGTATTTTGTCTTGTTATTGTTAATAGAAACTGTCTACTTTTATTCTGTCCACTTTCTGGGGAAGCCTAGCTGTCTTTGTGCTGGTGTGTGTCACAGGCAATCTTCTGGGCTTTATTTTCTTGATACACAAAGTTTTGCTCTGTGCTTTTCCTCCCCTCCTGCAAGGCAATTGAGGTGGCATAATTGCATCAGGGCTACAGAAATATAGGCTGCAATTTGGGGGGGAAAAACAATTCCAGACAAGTTCATTTATATGTTGTGTGGAGGTTTCGAGGTTAAGAAAATGTGACAGGGTACAAGTAAATGTATATGTAAATCCCAGACACTCTCATTGCACTTATAATCAGTTATTTGCCTTTTTGCTTCCAACTCGGGGATTTGTCATTAGGAAAAGCTGAAAAATCGGATTCACCAGTGATCTTACCGATGCCAGGGTGCAAGTGTGCCCCCCGAACTCCGGATGGTCACAGCTCTGGTATATGGGGGACAAGTGTCACGGAGCATTTGCGTCAGCAGGATGGTGGCAGCCTAATGAAAATGGATGTCGCGGTGCCAGACCTTTCTCTCAGAGCCTAGCTCCTTCTCCCCAGTCCCCGCGTTCCAGGGAAGCGGGAACCGGCCCTTCTTTGCTCCCACAGCGCCATGGGAGCTCACGAAGGCAGCTGTAACCACCTCCTTAATTTCCAGTGAGTTCCACGCGGTGAAAACGCTCAACTTATTTCCTGTAGGAAAGTAGGCACACTTGTGGGCTTTCTTTTCTTGAACTTATCAGCCTAGATGCTATTACTATTTGGAGTTTCTGGAACCCGATGGGAGCAGGGCGTCCAAGGCCGGTGTCTAACAGGAAGACTTCCTTGACGAGCTCCGGCTGACGCAGCCCCCAGGACGCTGACCTCAGAGGCCGGCCTGAGATAGACTGAGGGAAGATGTCACTCAAGAGCAGGCAGGATGGCAGCTATAGAAAGAGTGGGTGTGAGCTGCATGAATGACAAAGGAAATGCTTCAAACGCTTGCCACACACACACACGTATACATGTACACACGTCTGTGATTATATGCACGTAGATATAGAAACAGATATAAATAGGAATAATGCTCTAGACACAGCCATAAATATGGACACGCATACAGATATAAATTTTAGTCTAACCCTTTCTACAATGAATACGATGATACCAAGTTGTGAGGAAGAAGTTAGCTTATGTAGAGATGGGGCTTCACTTATTTCCATCTACGATTTTAAAAACAAATGTACGGAGGTGTCTGACTTTAGAATGGCGGAGTGAACACCTCCCTATTCTTCACACCAGTGTAGCTAATCACTTTGGACGTTACCCATGAAACCCCCAGGAGGGACTGTGAAGGGCGGAGAGGAGAAGGCAGACTGTCCAGGACCTTCTGACCAGGGAAGGGCGTGGTGGCGAGTTCCTGGCTTCCCTCTGGCTCATAGACCCCAGCTTCGGAGCTGAAGAAGCCAGAGCTCTGGAATGCCAACATATGTGCTGGCAAAGAACAGCCCCCACAGGAGCCTGCCACCTCTGGCCAAAGGACCCGGAAAGAGACAGCCCCGCAGGACAGACAACCCGTAGGCAACAACCGCTCTACTCAAGCCAAACACCAGAAAAGAATCCTAGAGTTCCACTCTTACTGCAATGCAGCCCTCCGCTCCCCCCTGGGCTGCGGCACCTACACCCTCTCACCTGTCAGCAGAGGCCTTGCCCAGCGGTGAGGGGGGCACCCCGCATCTTCCACGGGGTCAGCGTGGAAGGAAGTTGGCAGAACAGAGCAGTTCCACACGATCCCCAAGCTAATTACATAATCCCATCGTGCCCAGAAGCACCCGAGAACATTTTAGGTCTACAAATCCAACATAAAAGCTCAGCGGATAAGCCTCAACAAAAGAAGAGAGCTCACAGAAGAAAGACTGGGTGAACTGGAAGGTAGAAAAAGAGAAATTACCCAGTATGAACAACAGCAAGGAAATAAACTGGGGGGGAAGTGAATAGCACCACCGGGACCCATGGGACAGTAACTCCAGATTTAACAGCCCTCTCGTGAATCCCACAGGCAGAATACAGAGATGGGCTGATACGGCGTTGGAAGAAATAACGGCTGAACGCTTGTCCCAAACTTCCCACAGACCTACAGATTCAAGATGCTGAGCAAACCACCAAGAGTTTGGAAAACCCAAAGAAACTGGGTCCATCGTAATCAAACTCCTGGAGATTAAAGACAAAAAGTCAGTCTCCTGGCCCCACGTGCCACCTGCCTCGCACAGCGAAGCCCCCGTTAAGGGACGGGGCTGGCGTCGCGCCGGGTCAGAAGCGGGGCCTCCCGGAGGTTCGCGTCCTCAGTCTGGAGTTGTGCGCATTCGCCACGTGCGTACAAAGAGCCGTGCGCCTGCCGCGGGTGCACCCTGGAAAGAACCTTCGTTCTTTTTTAGAACATTCTGCTGACGAGTTAGGCTGTGGGGCCGTCTTTCCGCAACAGCTCTCAGCAGCACCGCGGGGCTGCTCACTGCAATATCATCCCCATCACGAGCGAGCGAGCACTTGCTGACCCCACGACACCCAACGCAACACCGGCCCCAGAGCTCAAGGACTGCTCAGCGGTCAGCGAATTGTGTAGAAAAGCAAACAAGCAGCGGCTCAGGGGATGCCGGGGTAGCTCGGCGGCTGAGCACTTTCCTCAGGATCGCAAGGTCTGGGGTCTGAATGCCAGCTCTGGCCCGTGCAAACCCATAAGCTGAACTGCAGTGCAACTGGTACCACCAGGATGGCAGCCAAGGCTCCCGCCTCCCAGGCTGGGGGCCCCGGTTCCGGTTCCGGTTCCGCCCGCCCTGCACGGCCCACATCCACCTGTGAGGGATGAAACCACATCACGGCTAATGACGTGCAGCCGTGGAGACCGCTCTGGGCCCTCCTCCTTTTCTCTCTCCCTCTCTCCTCCTCCTCTCAAAAACAATAAAATTAAAAAACTACTCAGAAGAGCAGCGTGCTTGCTATGTAGTTATGAATACACCTAATACTAATAAAGCGCACACAACGTGCTCTTGCTGTTGTCATCGCCACACGTGTGAGACGAGCTGCCTGCACCGTCTTCCTGCATATTCGACACCATAGTCCCTGCCTGTTCTGTCTGCTTTTCAACTTGAGCGTGTTTAGTACACTCACCAAATCTATGGTGCACGCCTTTGAAAAATCATGCAAATAAATGCACGCAAATTCGGAGTTTTCTAAGCGGTGTCCCAACGAGGAAGGCATGAGCTGCAGCCTGTAGGATACGATGGCCGACCCTGAAGCCGGAATGTCCTAGAACCGCAGTGTGTGAGTCCTCGGGCTTCCAGAGCTCTGAGCAGATCTAAGGCAACGCAGCAGCTCAGTTCTCAGAAGCAGCCGCCAGGCCGCTGAGGTCCTGAACGTGCAAGCCCAGCGTTAGCGAGACGGCTTAGGCGCCACGTGTCACTACGTGTCACTACGTGTCACTACGGGACGCCTGACGCTGACCATGTTTCCACACACGGAAGGAAGCTGGAACTAGACCATGAAGAATGAAGAGATGATAGACAGTAAGGATTTAAACACGCTTTTGAGGTCTGAGATAGGAAGTTAGCAGAGGGAGGTGGAGTCGTTTGCTTTTGTTTTTGCTTTTTCTTTCATCTTTGCACTTTTATTTCCTTAAAGAACTTTTGGGTTCAGTGTGATGTGGGCATTTCTCCTACAGTCCTGAGGAGGAAAGCCGTTTTGTTTTGTTTTTTTAATCACGCAGGGACACTGACCTCTTCCGCAGAGCTTCTGAGTTTTTAGGGTTTGAAGTGAAGCACTGATTGTATATATTTAATTGAAAAACGTGAGCAGAGCTATTACCCATCTTGAGAGAAGGTCAAGTCACAAAATCGCGGGGAGCCGTGGGGATGAGTCAGGAAGGCAGGTCCCCGTCAGGCGGGGACAATCGTCCGGGCTTAGTAGCCGAGACGACGTGGGCAGAGACGTAGCTGCCAACTTTCCGAGCCTCGCCGCCCACACTGTTAAGGAAATCTGTGAGACTAACCTGCCGTTCCAAGTGCGGGGACCGTCGGTGGTCTAGGGGGTCAGACTAAGACCTGGGGCTTCTTCATTCTTCAGATGGCAAAGCCCCCAACGGGACGGGAAGGAAGTGCCCTAGTTCCCACGTTGGCAGAGGTTGGCGAGGCCGAGGCTGGAGTCAGGAGGACCAGCGAGGCTGCAGGGAGACGGCGGGGGAGGCCGGGGCTCCCCCAAACCCATCCCTCTCCAGGCGGCATTTATTGGAAGCTAGGAATCTGGGATTTGCACGTCTACCACGTGCCAGGAAGTTCACTGTAACGACGGCCGACATCTCCCAAAGGATCCTGATGGGAAACAACTTATCTCTAGTATTAATTATATGTTGTAATAACCGGATATGTCCCATTAAAGAGGAAAAGACAGTGTGTAAGTCAGTAATTTTCTCTTTCAGTTCACATTACAACAAAATTTTAGAAAAATAATAAAACACTGTAAATAATGCGCATTTAAATATGTACCTTTGTCTACAGTTATTATGAAAGAATATAGTTTTTAGCAAATTTATTGAGATACTGACATATAAAAATGGTATATATTGAAGGTAACAATGTGGTGTTTTGGTTTAGGTGCACGTCACGAAATGCCACCACAACTGCCCTAATTAACAGATCTGTCGCCTCACAGAGCGACCGTTGTGTGTGTCGGAAGAATGTAAACTTTGAAATTAAAAGTACAAAGAGGTGTTTGTGTATTCGTAGACTTGTTACTCTAATCTAGATCCTCTTTTATTTTACTAGTAAATATAGGTAGTCTGTTCTCTCTCTGTCTCTGTCTCTCTCTCTCTCACACACACACAGAAACACAACCCATCTTGGGGATACCCATTGGGCACATCTTTGCAAACTTAATCCTAACGATCCTAATCTGTTTATCGGCGAGTAAGAAAAAGAGTAAGTGTTACAACAGATTAGGACGTCTGCTCTCTAAATGTGTTTAACTGGGAACCGAGTGGGTGGAAATCAGCTGGAGCAGATTCATCTCCGAGGGTAAAGCAAGCCTTTCCGTGAAAAGTGGGTGCTGGGATGTCATTTGGAGCAAACATAAGACGGAGCCCTGGAGTGTAGCGCAGATGAACTTATTATAATCTCTTTTCTTGGTAAAAGGACTGAAGGCCGGGCGTGTGCTGTGTGCGGATTGAAGTCTGGGCATCGCACCTCGTGCACAGAGGCGCAATCTCCGTTCTGGAAGCGTCTCTTAATCTCCATGAAGTCCGATGAGGCAGGGATTACTACCCCTGTTGGAGAATGAAGACGGGCTCTCAGAGGAAGGATGACACACAGAGCCCATGACAGTGAGGCTGGTATTTGCACCGGACTCTAAGTCCCGAGGCGCAGAACACAGCCGGCAGCGAGCACCCATCTGGGCCGAGCGGGGACGGTAAGAACGAGGGCTCTCGGCTCAGACACGACGGGTGGAAATCCATACAGACGTGCAAGCTGCGATCCCTTGTGGAGTTATTAGTTCTGGCACAGACGCGCTTTCTTCATGTGTCGGATGTGGAGAACAGAGATCTCTTGTAAGGACGACGCGTGCAGCCAGAGAGGAGGCTGGGCGCCCTGTTGGAGGACGCGCAGGTCCGTTTCTATTCAGTCCTGTCTCGACTGAAGAGTTGCATCCATTTGCATTTCAGCGGGCCCAGCGCTACCGCCTGGTCCAGGGTTAAGTGGGCAAAGAGGCACAGAAATGACAACCCGGGGGACGAGTATTGATGCTGCCGGAGCTGAACCGTCAACAGACACCTCCTGAGCTCATTTTCTTCTGCTTTTCATGATCCTTCTCGGCCTCTGCTTGGAGAAAGACCACCCGCACTTGACATAAATACTAGGTCCGATTGTGCCACACACGGTGCATTGTAGAGCGAACGCTGGGTTCCCCTACAGTGTCCTGTTCTCGTGCGTAAAGTGAGGGTCAGGCCTTCGGGAAGGTCTCGCCTTTGGGACGCAAGGGCAGCTTGTGCCCTGCTGGGCTAGTTGTGTGAGAAGTGGGCTCCTCACTGGTGCCCGGTCATTGCTCCATTGACCCAGTTCCAATGCCCCGTGTCACTTACGCTCGTAAGTCATTATGCAGCAGCCACGTTCCCCATAGGGCACGTCCTGCACTGGAAACGGGAGAGCAGATGCCCCTGGGGCATCGGCCGTCACAGGTGGGGGGCTGGAGGGGGCGGGGAGGGGTGGCCACCAGGAGCGACCACTCCCCACAGGGCTCATCCGGCCGGTGCCCGCTCATTGCGCTCCTGTGGGTCCAAGAACAGTGTGTCACTGTCAGGAGGGGCCGCTCCTGGGGACCCACAGGCTGCTGTGAGCTTCATGCAAAAGGAATGAACACGGGAGCGATCCTGAGACGGCGACGGCTGGAATCTACTCGTAAGGACGGTTCAGAACTCGGAGGCCGGCCCGATGTGGCTCATCCACGCGACACCAGCGTGTTTGTGGATGTCACTGTTGCCAGGCCGCTCTGGCCTCAGCTCCGTGCAGCACAGTGACGAGCGATGCGAGGGTGGTGGTCCGGGCCATATGCCTGGTCCTGAGCTGGCAATGGGGGCAGCAGGCGGGTGCGGGGTGGGGGGACTCCCACACAGGTGCAGCCGGACGCCTGAGGGTCAGGGTGACTCGTGCAGGGAGCGGGGGGAACAGGCGGCCTAGCTCACACATGAACCCATGAGGATGGGGTGACAGGAAGTAACTGGGACAGCAGCCCCCATGGGGAGGGTGGCCCGCCAGTGGGCACGGCTGTGCATGTAGGGAAGAGAAGGGACAGAGGACAGGAAACCGGGAGGCAGGCAGCGAGCCCATCAGCAGGGTCACAACCGCGGGGAAGGGTCTGGGCTCTCACACGTGCGTGTCCCCACGGCCTCGAGCGTGCACCGTCTGTGGGAGAACCAGGGCCCCCCACACACACACACACTCAGTCATCTCACTCTTTCAGTAAACGCCCTTCCCTGGTGATTCCGGTCGTTTGCTTGGCTCTGAGGTCCTTGCAGCCGTTTAAGGAATAGCTTCTGTCTCATGAAACTCATGCGTTGTTTTCTAATTTGCATCCACCTTCGAGGAAGTAACTCATACAGTGGTTTAGAAGATTGGTGGGAAGATACGAATACGGTTTCATCGGATGAATTCGGCAGGAATTGTGACGATCAGAGCCGCACACGTTCTCGCTACCTGCTCTAGCAAGCAGCATTTAACGTTGCGTGTTAATTGTCTGGCTTAAAAGTGTAATTTATTTTTCGCTGCTGAGTTAGCAATACTTGGGCATGTTACGGCTGCTTTGGTAAAGAGAGCAGATTAGTGAAGCTTCGGCACGTGGTTCTGAGAGGTTGGTGTTTAAAATTGAATGTGAGCAATGCAAGTGAGCCAACCGTAACGGGGACGGGACTTGTCGCTCCCTAAATTAAGCATCTGTTTTGTGCGGTGCTGAAATTATTGAGCTTTATGCACGAAATATTTATACTCTACATTCATAGCTGTTACTGCTCACTGCCAACTGAATGCATTTTCTATCTCAGGAAACAAATGAGTTCCCAAAGTGTTAAACTTAACCCTCAACATCCATATGTTCTGTTTATGTTTGAATGGTTCATGAATATGAAGTAAGTAGTTTCCATGTTTTATGGTTGTGATTTACAGATCAACGTGGCTACATCTGCAAAGGTAGGTAAATTTAAAAACATATTTATTAGTTTTGGGCCAACATATGCATAGAGAAAAGGTTACTTGATGAATCTGGAGTGTCTTCTAATGACTTTGCAGGGCTCCATGAACCTCCAGAAATTATACACTGAATCGTGCATTATAAATGCTTAAGCATATTTCAGAAATTCTAGGGAGCTAAACCCATAAAAATGTCTTCTAATTCTCAAAGTGCTATCTGATAATAAATAAATAAATAAATAAATAAATAAATAAATAAATAAATAATGGTTAGGAACCACTTACCTCTTTGTTTAGAAAATACACAATGCTAGAACACAGAGATGAGTTTGTAGAAATAAACCAGCATCCAAGAAGCATGGGGTATCCTGATTGCACCCCAACACTGATCCCCGTGTGAGTCTGCACAACTCAGCCACTGTCAGAAATCTGGCCAAGATTCAGGCGCACACGGAATTCCCACTGCAAGGGGTCACCTCGTGGGAAAATAGTGGGGAAATGTGGATAAACCTGAATTGAATGTGCAGCAACGAGCCCAGCACTCTAGCGCGGACAGGGATGCCCCTGAGACATACTAATGCTCAAAAAAGCAAACTCAGAAGCACTGTGCGAACTATAACCCTATTTATGCAAAAATAAGGAAATATCACCTTCGAACTTACAGTTTTGTATATTAGAAATTATAAGATAGACCCGACAACCATACAGGTATTTACTGAGGAGGAGAGTTGAGTTTGGGAGGATATTTTCAGTTTTTCTTCTGATTGGGTTTACAGCAGACACGACTCGGTTTCCCTACTGTGCCCCGAGCAGGGAAATGAGAACAGGAAAACCTAGGTAGACTGTTGTGGTCCCAGAAAAGCACGGATGCTCTGAGTGTCAGTGGTTGTCCTGGGAGATGACACACAACTGATGGACGTCGGGCGATGTCCAAACGCAAGTGCCTGGTCGTGGATGCTGGATTTTAAAATGACAGAGAATCCGTTTCAGCTCACAAGCATGGCCCCCTCTGATGAGCTGGCTTGTGGTGACAATAAAGGCGTGAACCACGGCTGCACGGCCCGGAGGGGACACCTCATCCGAGCTCGTGCTGCAAGGTCACGTTTGCCCCCAGCCCTCTTCTCCGTCTAGAACCTTCTACTCAGGCCTTGAGTCCCAGGCTACACTCTGTCTCTGTGATGCTCATGTCTCTGTTCCTCCTTTATGCTGTTCTTTGTGCAGCACAGACGGATGAGTGTCACCCGCGTTTCCGCACGGCCCTCTCTCTGCGATTAGGAACGGAGCCCGTATTGCCCATCATCCCGTGACCCTACTGCTCTGCCCCTTGGAAGGAGCTAAGTAGCGTGCCGTGAACACATGATTACGAGTTCTGAGTGTTCGTGTCATGCGGAGTTCAGCAAGGGGAGTATGAAGCCAGTCGTAGTTTTACTTCCAGAGTCAACCAGACAATCGCATTCACCGGAAAAAGAACAGGTGGGTTTTAGTTTACTCAACCCTGACCGTGCTGGAGATAGTGACAAAGCCGCAGAAAACACGTCCTCCGTCTACGTGGGCTTTGGTCACCCGTGAAAAGGCAGCGTCACAGACGCAAACTGCGGTGTCGCCTACCGGGCAGCCCCTCACTGAGTGCCGTCCCACGGCCCCTTGGGTGCATCCTGTCCCTCAGATAGGTAGGGTCCCCCTTATGCACTAACACGCTGGCATTCTGGTGGCGACCTCACTGCCACGTGCGCCACCTTGGTATCGGTTCTCAGAATCTCACTGATGAAGTCCAGACACTAACCAACCGAAGGACGTGGGGTGAGGGAGAGGAGAACGCTTGCGTCGCTGCCTCAACATTTCAGGAAACCTTCGCTTTAGCATATCCTATGATTTTATTTATAACTCCATTTCACGCTACCAGCTTCTACGTTAAAATATAAGCTCGAATTAGATGTAACAACGACTATAAATTCAGGAGACAGAATGTTACTATTGGCTGAGTGGCTGCGAAAGGAGATGGAATGGCATTTTAATTGTTTCCTTTTTTTTAAGGACAGTCAGACTTTGAACACTTAAATGTAGGGACTATATTATTTTAAGCAGAAACGATGGAAACGCTGCCTAATGATCCCGGCGTCGGGCTCGGGAGTAAGACTGCAGGCATCTAAATTCTGATTTTAACGCCGAATGTGTAGACGTGGTAAGTCGCACCATCTCTCTAACCCTCAATTTATTCATCCCTGTGATGGGAATATTTAAATTACCTCCTACAGCAGCTGTGAATGAAAGCACAACTTTTTTCGGGCTCTAATGAGAAGTCTTGGGGAAAAAAAAAATGTAATGAATGACACAGCAAAGACAAGCTTTCTAAGATACACACACACACACACACACACAAATGCACGCCAGAGTCTGCGTCCTCTCGACGCTCGTGGGAGACAGCTTCTAGAAACACAAACTCAACGCCGAGCCACACACGTCCTGAACACGCCGAGCGTCACGTCGCTGATGGTGCCCGGGCAGGAGACCAGGGGGCGGGCCGGAGGCTCAGCCCGGTCAGGAGGCCGCGTCAGCCCAGCGGGAGCCCCTGCTGCCCGGGGGGCGGCATCGGTGGGGTGGGGGGTGCGCCGATGTCGGGGTGCAGCACGCACTCACCCCTCATAAGCGGGGCTCTAAACGGCATCTGACTCTCCAAACACTGAGGCTAATCCCCGTGACCCCCAGCTCCCGATAGTGGCCACGTGGATTGGATTGGATTAATTCCTTGGCCCCAGCTATAAACTCGGGGGGGAAATATTTTTAAAAGTCCATTATTTAAGGGCACTTACGCGGTACCTAAAACAGCAGAGAAGCCGGCCCGGCCGCGGCCCCGCCAGGGCGCCTCTGCCGCTCTCCCGTGTGCGGAAGGGCCTGTGAGTCCCCAGCACGTCTCTGCAGACGCCTTCGGTGTCCCTCCAACGGCTCGGAGCAGCCTCCTGCGGATCTGACTCCCAGGCCAGGAGCACATCCAAGTGTGGGAGGCGCTGCCGGGGGCTTTGGCTTCACGCCTCGGGTTGGCTGATGGCTCAGAGGCGTTTCTTACAGGGTGAGGGAAGCAGCGGAGAAGACCTTCTCATGGCCACGTCATCAAATACCCCTCGTGCTGCGTTGAGGAAGCAGCCCCTCCGATCTGCCTTCCCACCCAACGCAGCCTGTCCGGCGTTCGCTGGCCCGGGGGCCCGTTCTCCTCGGGGTCCCTCCAAGCGACGCCTGAGGATGGTGCACACCGGGGTGCGCTGCCTCTGTCCGGGAGCGGCTCTCGCCTCCGTCGGGCGCTCTGGGGCCACAGGAAAACTCAGTGGACACTCAGCCACTTCCCACGTTGGGGACACGCGGCTCCACAGTGACCCCCGAGCGTCCCACGCACACGTGTGCGCTCCTGCTCGGCGCTGACGGCTCCGGGCACGCCCTCCTCGCTGCTTCTCACTGACGAGCCCCCCGGTTCAGGGCTGCGTTACGAGATCAGGTCAAGGCGTTCTCCCCACAGCACCTCGTGTGTCCTGCACGCCAGGGTCCGGACGCTAGGACGACACTCGGCAACCTTATCTGGAACGCTGCGGCCGGGGCCTGGCTGGGTGGGGACCCTACCAGGTCCCCGGCTTCTGGAAACACAAGGCGGACCCTTCCCAGACTTCAGACATGTTGGTTTTCTCCCTCCACGAGTTATCCACGATCGTTAAATTTATCACCACCGATTTCACTTCCTCCTTCCTGGTTACTGATGGTGGTGGGCCCCAGCAGAAGGAGAACTTAGGTTTAGATTCCGGGAAGGAACTCCCGAGAACGCAGGAGACCCTCAGACGGTGTCTCTCTGAGAAGGATTCCAGCCTACGTTCCAAGTTAAATGTTTGGTGATTTTTATTGTTTTGATAAGTGCGACATAAACCCGACCATTCGTTTCCCTAAGCCCTTCGGGTCTCTTTCAATCACCGTGTATTCAAACAATAACAATACCGTGTGTTCCAATCCATCTCATCGAAGAACAAGTGGTGCCGCTCGCGCTTACGCAGCCGCGCGGCTTTCTTACTGGGAGGACGTGTCGTGCATGAGATTCCAGCAGCTCTCAGAGTCCCGGAACATTCTAGACCCCGTAGAACAGAAGCGCTTCAGGTGCAGATCTTTACTTGCCTGTTCAGGAGGGAGCGCTCCCCACGCCCGCGTGTCTGGAGCCTGGCCCTCAGCCCTCCTTCCACTTTGCTGCCATTAGTTGCAACACCCTCCTTGTCCTTTTTAATTTTTAATGACCACTGTCTGCTCACCTTTGCTTTAGCCGTGACATCTTCCATTTGAACAGCGCCGGGGAGGCGGGGCGCGCGGCTTTCTGGCCCGTGGACGTGCCCGGGGCTCACTCGTGGCTCATTATGCGCGAGGCCGGCGCGGCGGGGGCTGCTGATCCGAATACGCGGGCTCGTCAGGGCTGCGCGTGTGCCCAGAGCCCGTGAGAGGACAATGACGTATATGTGGTTCGTGGCTAAGTGGGCTAATGAAGGAGCCTCATTTAATCAAACACAATTAATTAAATTAACTTATGATATTAACCCATCTCTCCGTGCATGTATAATTTATATGAATTGATTGGCTGCGTTCACACCGACCAATCGGGTGGCTCGCTCACAGCCCGAGGAGGAAGGAGGTGTCATTAGCTTTACTTTGATGCAAACCGTAATTGATGGGTCCGTTTTAGGGTTGTCGCAAAAGCTTGGCTAATTGTCATAAGAAGTTGAAATTGATTGTGTCTGCATTAGTACATAAATTTAAATTGATTAATGTCCAGTTCTAAAATTAATGTCCATTCTGGACGGGCCACGCAATCTTTATTTATCGGATTCATTAGCGCGGCCGAAGGAAAGGCCGGGCGGGGTTGGGTAACAGAGTGGGGGTCGCTGGGAACGCGCCCCGGGGAAGAGCAGCCCAAGAGAACCCGAGTCCTGCGTCTCGTTAAAGCTTCTGCCACAGAATCGCGACCGGAGGGCCCTCAGCGCGGTGCCCGGTGCCCGGTGCAGGGTTCTGGGAGGGAGGAGGAATCTTCCAGAAACTTCCTCCCTGCCCAGGGAGGCTCAGAGGCTAAACGTCAACACGTCCGTAGCAACCTCCACAGAAAAGAAAATGCTCTCAACTGCGCTTGAAGGGCAGCAGATGCTTGACGGCCCGTTGACAGAGGCCGCGGAGGCCCGGGTCCCGGCCGCCCCGTCGGGGCAGGGAACTGCATGGGCGTGCGTGTTCCGGAGACGCTCTTCCAGGGCGGTTTGTGTGCTGACGCGTCTCTGGCTAACGCGGGTTCCGGTTTCCTAAACCGGCATTGGATTCGGTGAAGTGCCCTCACCGGGCCTCTGATAGTTTAAAGAGTGGTTGCTAACACCCATGTACGTGAGTAACATACCCCCGAATTTCTGTTATTACTAGAAGTACAAATGCCCTGAGAACCAGGGGGCAGCAAGCGATCTACCGAAAAGCCGGCTTAATTCGTTTATAACTCCCTCTTTTCTTACCGAGGGAAGCTTCACATGTGCCTCTCCTAAGCTGCTTGCGGTAGGGAATGTGCAATGCAGCCTCGTACCAAACGGCTCTCCTCTTACGGCTGGAATGAGGCAGTTGGGCTACTCTGGTCTTACTACAGAGCGTTCATGCTCGGAGAAGGGCCGTGTGCGCTCGCACGCGGGGACGCCTTGAGCTTCACAGGCCAGAGAGGCCCGGGTGCTTCCGGGCGCCCGGGCTGCCGACGCGAAGCACTGCGTGCGGGCCGGCTGTGGAGCCGGGAGCGGCTGGGTCACGTTCAGATCTCACTCCATGTGGTGGCACTATCGAGTAAGGAACAGCAACTGCTGCTCGGGAAGCAACTTCCGCCTAACTTCGGTGGCTGTCGTCGCGCGGGGGGTTCTAGCCTCGCATTTTAAGGACAGCCACTCCGAACTAAGTCATACCAGCGAGAGGCAGCGGGACGTGCCGCAGCTATACACGCCGTGCGGGGAAGTGGAGTCCTTATGACTTGTTTAGACGAGGTTCAGTGCGCCCACTTTAGGTATCCGAGATCGGTGTGTGCGAGGCCTTTATAAAGTACGTTGGTCTACGTGTCAGCTTAGGAAACCTCCGGCTCGGATTTCAAACGTCCCACGTCCCGCCTTCGTCTCCAAAGTGAAACGAGAGCCCATTGTTTGTTTCGTTGTAGAACTACAAATAACACCCCCCTCTCGCTCTATTTTTTAAGCCGCGTCTTTAGGACCCATGACGTGGAGAAGGTCCCGCCTTCCCAACACAGCGTGTCCCTTGTTGGTGACGCTGGGGGACCCCGCGCCCGGAGTCAACCCCTCTGTCCCTCTCAGAGCCGGGCCGGGACGTGGGCTGGTGCGCGCTGTGGCGTGTGGCCGCCCTGATGGCCGCTCAGCTTCTCCGCCTGCAGCCCCGGCGGGAGGGCCGTGCCTGAGCAGGTGTCCCTGCAGCCAGCCACACGGCTCTGGGTCGTCCCTGAAGGAAGGCAAGTGACGGTCCAAGCCAAAGAGCGAGCACGACTGTCAAACCCCAGCCTGGTCGAAGGGGCACGTTTCTAACGCGTGGCCTTCGGTGCGGCCCGAGGGCAGCTGTGGGATCAGGAAATGCTGGTCAGGGGCTGGTGGTCTGAGGAGGCCCATGCATCCCGCCTGGACCCCGGGCAGCCGACGGGCGCATCTGCCCAGACGGTGGTCCTGGCCCTGCTTCCTCCCTCTGCGGGCCCAGCGGCCCCTCCAGAGCCCGTCCCACAGCCCGGATGCTGGGAAGCGAATCAGAACCGCGGGCAGACAGCTTCGTGAGCTCGCAGGCCACACAGTGACTTTGCTCTTCTCCCCGAAAACTAAGAGAGAGAGTGTGGGTCCAGAGGATGGACCTGCCGTTAGGGGAGACTTCATGGCTGTGCCCGACTTTTCTGGGCTCTGTGTGCGCAGGACATGGAGGTCGTTAGACGTGCCGACACCTCGGTGGGCCCGTGGTCACTGCCCGGGACCAAAAGGCACACTGTCACCTGTTGGTTAGACGCCCAGGACAGACAACGCTGAGCCGATCCAGCACACAGTCAGCATTTGCTTCGTAGAAGCACAGGCGAGGCCCGTAGCCAGCCAGGCCGTCTTGGGCGACCGTTCTCGCTGCTCCAAGGACAGTCTGGGCTCAGCGTCACGCCGGCCCTCGCCTCGCAGCCTCCATTGTCCGCGGGGCGCGGGTACACGAGGGAGGAGTCCAGTCCGGCCAGCGACGGCCTGAGCCTTTGGAGTGTCAGGTCCTCTGTGCACGAGGGTCTGACTGGTCAGAGGGCGATTTGCTTAGATGTCCACACTGTTCACTCAACGACATTACAAGGGCATATTTCTGTCCTCAGTCAGGCAGGGGACACGTGCAGACGAGCCGTTCTTCCCCGGACACGGAAACTCTGAATTCTGCTGTATATCCGCGCACGTCTACGGCCGTGGGAGGAGGCCCGACCCCGACGTGGCCTCAGGGAAGGAAACCCCGGGACGGGACGGCAGGCCTGCTGGGAGGCACGTCTATGTCACGAAAGGCTGTCCCCACGGAAGCGTGAGCAGGACACGTGTTCCCACCAAGACCACCCTGCCGTTGTCCTCAGAGCCCGGGTTTCCCGCCAGCTTCTGTGCCCACATAGCAACAGGCTGAAGAACCGCCGCTGCGGCTCACGCACGTTGGAGCAAACCCACCACCGGGAAGGGCCGAGGTGGAGTCACCGCGTGTGCCCTGCCCGAAGGGAGCCACGCTCGCACGCACATCTATCCTACGTGCTTTACGCTCATGTAAATATTTCACCGCTCCTACGACCTTCATGGTTGATTGGAAGGTTGCTTTAAACATTAGGATTACCGCCACGGGCCAAGAGCGTAAGTTGCACGTTTAATTCGGAACGTCCTGCGAGGTGGAGCAAGATTCGGTTCTGGGTGCTGTCGGCCGAGGCCAAGCTCAACGTTGCGGCGGCTTCCGAGGCAGCAGGTTTGTGCGGCCCGTGTGCTCGGCTCGGCTCTGTGAGCGGTGAGACGCGCTGCGGCCGTTCTCGGATCAGCCTGCCTGGTGGGGAAGGTCCTTATTTCTCAGCTACAAAGAATGACACACGAGGGGGAGGCCGGGACGGCTCAGTGGGTTAAGCGCCCACTTTGCAGCCCTGGGGACTGAGGATCGAATCCCGGCCCCGGCCCGTGTGGACCCATATGCTGAACTGGGAGCTCCCCCAGTTCAGTTCTCTCTCTGTCTCTGTATCTCTCTCCCTCTCTCTCTGTCAAAAACAATTTAAAAAAACAAACCGAAAAAAAACCCAAAAAAACAAATAAAGAATGACACACAAGCACAGTTAAACTTAGGGGAAGGGTTTTATTTCTGTGAGTGGATAATGATGCTCTGATGGATTCGTGGGGCTTAACGGGGGAGCAGTGGTGTTCTTCCACGGCGTCATCTTTATAATCCCAGTCTCCGTACAATTTTGTGTTTTCTTATATTTCTCAAAATGGGTTTTTCTCAATAATTTGTTTCAACGTAAGCTAACGTGTTGTAAGAAGCCCCGTGGATTTTAAACAGCAAGACAATGAGGCCTCTTGTCTCTGGTCGTTTAAGGTGTCCGGGGCCACCTGAGTCACTGGATCCCGTGTGGTGCTTGCTGCTCACCGTGGGCAGAGAATGGAGGACATCGGGGTGTGAACTAGTATTAAAAGAGTTCTGCAGGGGGAAGCCGGGAGGGCTCAGTGGGCTGAGCGCTCACTTTGCAGCCCTGGGGACCGAGGATTGAATCCCGGCCCCAGCCTATGCGAACCCACATGCTGAACTGGGGTGTGCTTCCCATGCGGGAGGCCCCAGTTCAGTTCTCATCTCCCGGTTTGACCCCTGGCTGGAGGGGGTAAGCTTCCCAAGTGGGGGGCCCCCAGCCCACCTGTGTGGAACAAAACCATGTTGAAAACGGATGACGTACAACTATGGAGACGGCTCTGGGCCCTCCCCCTTCTCTCTGTCTGTCTGTCTGTCTGTCTCTCTCTCTCTCTCTGTCAAAACAATAAAATAAATTAAAAAAAAAAAAGAGTTCTGCAGAAAGTTTAAAACACAGTGTTTGGTTTTAAAAACGCAGAGAACTGGATGAACTGTGCTATCAAAACTCAAACCAAACGCAGACTGGCAGAAAAGACCCTGGGCTTGGGAGCAGCATTTTCCTCAACGCCTTCTGCAGGAAAGGGGCAGCCTGTTGGGGCGATAACCTGTGACGTGGCCTGTAATTTGGAAAATGACAACAAGAACGCTCCCGTTTCTCTAATGAGAACACGCTGTTTGCTTTTCGGCTGCTACTCTTCTGTTTGCGATCGTACTGCTCACAGTTCTCGGTGCTGATGGGACGCGTGTGCCTCCGGGGCTGATGCTAGCGTGGCTCTCGCACATCCCCGCGTGGCTCTCGCACATCCCCGCGTGGCTCTCGCACATCCCCGCGTGGCTCTCGCACATCCCCGCGTGGTTCTCACACATCCCTGCATCACACATGTGCTCACCGCTCTGAACTCAGGGGGTGGGCAGGGGGTCCCGACACAGTACTTCCAGGATCTTCACTGTAGGATTCGGGGCTCAGTTCCCCGCTGACAGCTGCCATCACCGTGGGGTCACTAGGCTCCGCCTCTCCGTCCACCAGAGATAGCACGTCACTTGACCCTTGCCCTCTGCATGAATTTATGAAGAAACTCCGTGACAGTTGACTTGGGTATTTCCCTTAAAAACGCCGAGCTACGGGGTCACGGTTTCAGCGGTTACCCGGTGTTGCTAAGACGCGTAATAGGCACCATGGACGTGATGAGCATCGCTCCGCCGGCCCTGGCCTGTGTCCCCAAGGCCAGGCCGTGCTGAGTGGGTGCTTCACTGTGAACAGAGGAACGGGGACCATAAATCTCCCCTATCCTGATGTCACAATTTCACAGCTAAAAGTCACATTTAAACCCCCAAAGTTAGAGTTGGGGCAAATGTGTATTTATGAACCTTTAGGGGAAAACACATGGTATTGTAATCTCTACCTTGTCACTCAGCAATACGCGGGCATATGCATAAAAAATACGATTTCTCAAACTAACACTTGGCTAGTGTCATGCCCGTGAGGTTTGTACTTATCCCCGAGGCTCCTGGGACGTGAGCACAGAGAGAGAGATGAGTCCCAAGTGTAAAGATAGGCTTTCTGTACAAATTGGCCCCAAAGGGAACTTTTCCAGATGGGTTTCTCGTCCCTCCGCACGACGCGGCCCTTCGTCGCCGTCCCCCCGTCACGTTACTTTAGCAGCATGAGCTGAGTGAAGGGAACAGGTGCCCCTGCGTATCGACCCGCGATCGTGGCAAAGAGATCTCATTAGATGTCGCAGGGTCCCGGGAAGGCGCGAGGGCTGAAGGCGCACGAGGTTATTGATGGCGGCAATAAGCGAGGCCCGGCTCCCACCGCAGCCCCAGAGCGGGCCCGACGCGCCTCGGATCGGATGTGCCGAGGGAGGACAACATGAAGAAGTATGGAGCGCGGCGTCCCACCTGGCAGACTTATTAAAGTTCATTGAAGGAAGATGAACTGCTTCAATATGTTAAACACTCGAGGCTGTTAGGAGAGAGTGGCTGTCACAGGCACCGGGGTTGGGGGACCTTCCCTGGTCTTCTGTTCTGCTTTTGGAAGTTGGGATGTGTTGTCTCGGCAGCACCTTCGCCGTCCACGCAGCGCTGCGAGCGGAGACAGACCCGCGCCGCGTGGCGTGAACGTGCTGAGCTTCTAACGCGCGATTTGTGGGTCCACGAAGAACTTTGGTGCAGCTGTGCCCTCCTGTCGGCCGCGCACAGAACCGTGTGTGTGACCGGACGTCCCGCCCGGTCAGCCTCGGAACCGGCCACCGGAACCTCCGATCAGGGGAGACAGAGGACAGACACACGGCTCACTTAGAGCGCAGCCCACGCGGGTCCCACCGGGACGGCCGCCCGGGAGACGTCCCTGCACGAGGGCCACGCCGGCTCCCCGGGGCCCGGGCGTCAGCTCACCTCCCACACCACAGGTCCCGTTTCCGCTGTGACATCAGCCCGCTCACTGCGGATGCTCGCTTTCATTGAGATCGTAGAGTCTTACTTTATAACAAGACGTGAAACATCTCAGGTGACGGGGAGACACGCAGCTGCAGCCACGGTGCTCCGCTCCTCCCAGCAAGACGCACCTGGAGGTGCACACCTGGGACGACAGGTGACGGTAGCCCCCACGGCTTCCTCCAGGTCCAGAGCGGGAAACAGCACGCTTGCGTGTTCGTTCTCTTCCCAAACGGCCGTAGCTCCAACTAGAGACAGAATCGTCCCCGGCATTACGAGCAAATGCCTGTCCATCAGCTGACGGGGCTGCCGACCACCCGCCTCCCGGATCGCCGTGGCGGAGCCCTCGCCCGGTCCCGTCTTTGCAGCATTCGACCAGGATTCAAGTCACTGTTTGAGTGCCGTTACCAAGGGGCTCCTGTGTTTCAAACCCCGGTTTCCGACGTACCAGGGTCGTCACCAGAAAGGCCTTCGGAACTCTGCTTAGACGCACCCTCTCCCCCTCAACTTCACTTTTAACGCCCTGAAGCAACCGCCCTTAGAAAGTCGTTCCTTTGAGTGAAGGAATCGCTCCCATTAAAATGCAAAAATCCCCAGAAGGAGAAGGTATGAAGTCCCTAGTAGCACCTGACACCCCGTCAGGAGCGAGGCCATCGGATCCGGCTGTGAGAGCTCACGGGGCTCCGGGGGGCTCAGGACATGCACGTTAGGGAGGCTCCGGCCCCCACAAGCCTGTTTCTTCAGCCATAAAGGAAGTGGGCGCCCTCCCCACCCCACACCGGGGGCCCCCTCGTCCGCATCTCAGCACAGAAGGGACGACACGTCCTCGGGAGAAGGACGCCCCTTTCTCAGCTGCCTCCCTGGTTCGGTGAATTTGGGACCAGGGCCTCTCATGAGGAGCCGCCTCCCGTGCAGCTCAGCGATGACGCGGGTCTGACCCGGTCCCTCCATGACTAAAGCGCACGCTGCCAGCTCCCTTCCGCCTCCCTCTACCCTCTGAAGTGCCCCCTCTCTCCTTTCTGCCAAACACTCTCACTACATGCTCAGGGGCCGGAGAAGACGAGGGGGAAAGACACTGGGAAGAGACCAATGTGCCATGATCGATGAGCTTCCATTTGCATGGAAACATCTGCGTGCAGGAAGGAGGCGATGGAGTGAGAGCGGCGTCTCAAGCCAGCCAGGGCCAAGTGACTGCAGGGTGCATGCATGTGTACACGTAGGTGCATGCATAATGTACACACATGTATACCCACCTCGTGCACATGTACACACATAGCATGTATCACACATATATTGTCCATGAACACAGCACACGCATGTGCACTGTGTGTGCAGGCGGTGTGTGTGTGTGTTTTGCATGCACATGTGCATGTTACATGTGCACATGCATGTTTTCACATAGTATATATGTGCGCACATGTATGTGCGTGCATATACAAGAGCTATTCAGAAAAAATCTAGCCATAAATGCCTCTATATTTCATAAGACATGGCTGGATACTGCCCAGAGACTCCTCATATGTCTACATACAATACATAAATGTACACATAGCATATATATATATATATATATACACAAAAAAAAACACTTTACCCACATTTGTGCATGTATGTACACATATGTATTTTCATGCATGCAGGTGTGCATTGTGTGAACATTGCATACACACATGCACATGTATGGTTGTGTGCATAGTATGTTGTGTGCATGTGTGTGTGCACATGTGCATATACATAGTGCATGGCTAGTTTGTGTGTGCACACATGCATGTTCCCATTGTATGTACATCATGTATGCATACATGATACATAGGGGTGCACACACATGCACTCCATTGTTTTCCCCCAGGTCTCCAGCAGGAACGTGTACCCACAGAACCCTGTCAGCTGGATGTCTGCTCCTAACACCCAGCCCTACCCCTCTCACTCTCCTTCCCCCACAGTCAGGAACCGGGAGGCAGGATCCAGATGAAAGGACTATTTTGAAACTCAAGCACTGTGTTGGCATGTGCAGCCCTCCCCAATGTGGGGGCGGCAGCCGGGAGCCCCCGCAGGTCCTCCCGCCGCGGGCCTGGGGTTCCCCCGGCATGGTGGCGGTGAGACAGCGCGGCGGGCACACGCTGCCGCCCCAGTTAATGGATTTATCAAATACCTTATTTCATGCTCTCTGCTTTTGATTTATGAATTTTGATCCTGGAGACAAGCACCCTGTGAGTATTGATTGTGGGAAATGTCAGACTAGCAGAAGTTAATTTCACTTGTGCGTGTGGAAGTCTCTGATTGTCTGACAGCACTGTCTACAGGCGATCAACTGTCAGGCATGCGGTGACACCGCACTGTCACCACGGTGCTGTCACCTCGCTGCTGTCACCATGGACAGCGTCCCACCAGCAGACCGAGCTGCACCGTGTTATGGGCGGAAGGGCTGCGCAGGTACGTCTGTGGATGTGGGCGCACAGCAGCCTTCAGTTACGGCCGAGACGAGGCAGTGTGACCACCGGGCTGCCCCGCAGAGCGTGGGGCGGGAGACCCAGAGCCACCAGGGGCCCTGCCCTCTTGGGCTTCACGCTTTCGATTGCAACAGGCCTGACAGGGTAATGCAATGTCATTCTGCCAGTCCCCGAGCTGGTTAGGGACAGTTTATTTATTGATTGACTTCCTTTGTAAATTATCCATCTTTTTATGCTCCAGTCAACGAGTCATTACTTATGCAATCATATCCTAACGTGGTGTCGTGCGGCTGTACATCTTTAATCCACATCTCCGGTGTCCGGGTGGTGGCCTCACTGGATGGAAAGCGTTCTCTAAGCGGCTGACTTAACCTCCCCACGGGCCAACGCACAAGGTGGGAACGTCCCGGCCACGATTCACGGGGCCCCACACGCTTGGCTCGACACACCTATAGGTGCAGATGAGCGTCATGAGCGGAATGAACGTAGACACACATGCAAGATGAACAACCAAGAGTAAGCAACGTAGAAAGGAGTGTGTGTGACAAGCACAAAGCATTGTTTGTAGTTGCAATGAATATGAGGCTTATTCGATCTTAATTGCAGTATAATTTTTTAGTCAATGGCTTTTTATTCCTGGGAGAAACAAGGACCTAATTCCAAAGGCCAAATATTAGAGAGTTTGACGAAAGAATCCAGTATGCCAGGCGTGACGTTGTACATTTTGGGAAGAACATGGACTGTTTTTTGATATTATACAGCTTACTTTCGGAACAGCTTTCATTTCACAGCAAAATTGAGAGGAAGGTACAGAGATTTCCCACATTCACCCTGACCCCACACATGCACAACCTCCCCGGTTATCAACACCCACCCCCACCCCCCGAGAACTGGACGTCTGCTACAAAGGACGGACCGGCGTTGGCACATCATCTCCCGGCCTGCATGGTCTGCTCCCACTTGGTGGCGTGCATTGTGTGGGTTTGGACAAGAGGGTAAGAGTGGCATCCACCGTGACGGTGTCGTGGACACTAGATTCACCTCCCTAAGCAGCCTCTGTGCCCCTGCTCATCTCCCCACCCCCCAAACCCGGCAGCCCCTGATAGTTTACGATCTCCATACGTTTGCCTTTTCCAGAAGGCAAACGTCTGCCTTTGCCATTCCTAGAATTGGAATCAGACAGCGTGTAGCTTTTCAGATCGGCTTCTATCACTGAGTGGCGTGCACGTAAGTCTTCCTCCATCTCTTGATAGCGAATTTATTTTCAGTGCCGAACGCTATTGCATAGTCTGGATGGGTCAAAATGTATCCACTTACCAGCTGAAGGGCATCCTGGGTGTTTGCGAGTTTGGGCACTCCTGAATAAAACAGCTGTAAATATCCGTGTGCAAGTGTTTGTGTAGACCTGAAATTTCAGCTCATTTGGATGGATGCCAAGGAGATGATTGTGGGTCCGTGTGGGAAGAGTCTATTTCGTTCTGTAAGAAACAGCTCCGCCGTCTCCCAGAGAGTCCGCCCCACCTGCATCCCCACCAGCGAGTTCCTACGGCCCCGCGTTCTCCAGCATCCGCTGCTGTCCCGATCTTACGCGCAGAAGAGCATGGGGACTGCAAATCCTGTCCGTCTTACTGCCTTCTTTCTAATCTAGGCTCATTCCAGTGCCTTTCCTTGACTTTACTCTGGTTACGGTCCCCAGGACAATGCTGAAGACGAGTGACCAGAGGCTATTCTTGTGTTGCTCCTGACCTTGGCGGGAAAGCACGCAGTGTTAAGTCCGATGTTCTGCCTAACGTTTCTGTTCTGCAGAAACGTTTTCATAAATGTCCTTTATCAAGTTAAGGACACGCCCTTCTACTCCCAGATAGCCAGCAACGTGTATCAAGTATGAATACTGGGTTTTGATTTTTCTCTATTTATAGGAGCTATAATGCAGTTTTCTCTTTTTGTTTGTTTTTTAATTGACTGGCTTTCAAATATTGAATCAACCGTGCATTTGTAGATAAATCCCATTTGATCCTGATACGTTATCCTATATCTTTGGGTGGGATTTGCGAACACTTTGCTTAGAGGGTTGCATGTATATTCATGAGGGACGATGGTTTGTGGCTTGCTTGAAATATCTTTTTCTGATTTGGGCATGAGAGTAAAACTGGCTTTAAAGAATTCCTTGGGGAGTATTCTCTCTCCTTCCGTTTTCTGGAAGAGTTTGTACAGAAGTAGCATTAAATATTTTCTCATAATTTTTCGTGAAGCCTTCTAACACTGAAGTTTTCCTTGTGGAAAATTTTTTGTTTACTAGTAAATTCAATAACTTACTATAAATAAGCATAGAGCTATTAAGGTTTCCTGTTTCTTCTTAATTGAGTTTTTATAAGAATGTGTGTCTTTCATGAAATTGTCCATCTTGGTTAGCATCTGGGTTTTAAAAGTTATTGGCATAAAACTATTCATAACATTTTCTTTATAATCCTTTTCCTATCTGCCGTCTTTAGTCATGTCAGTTCTCTCGTTATTGATATTGGTAAGTTGCTTGGTTTTTTCTTGACCATTCTGTCTAGAGCTTTATCAATTTTATTGATCTCAAAGAAACAGTTTTTGGTTTCACTGCTTTTCTCTATTGTATTTCTGCTTTCTGTTGCATTGATGTCGGTTCTAATCTTTGATATTTCTTGTCTTCTGCTTGCTTTGAATTTAATTTGTTCTTCTCCGTCTTCGTTCTTAAGGCAAAAGCTGCGGTCGATGAGTGGAGACCATTCTGTTTTCTCCAACATGTGCATTTAATGCATTTCACCCCACCTACCGCCGAGCCGCATGTAGCAGGTCTGCTTTTCCTTTTGGTTTCTTCTTTGACCCATGGGCTTTTCAGAAATGTGTCGTTTTAGTTTCACATATTAGTTGGGAATTCTCCAGACTTCTTTCTGTTACTGATTTTTACTTTAATTCCATTATTGCCAGAGAGCTAACCTGTATGATTGAATCCTTCTAAATATATCCAGGCTTTTTCTTTTATGGTCTATCATGGAGTCCATCTTAATCAATTCTCAGTGCACACTTGAAAAGAATATGCATTCTGCGGTCATTGGTGAAATGTTCTGTTAATATCAATGAGGGCAAATGGCACTAGTGTCAGTCAATTCGTATATATCCCAACTCATTTCCCAATTCTTCTAGAAACTACTGAGACAGGACAAGAAAGCTCTTAACATTAATTGTTGATTTGTCTATTTCCCCTTGCGGTAGGATTAGAGTTTGCTTCACATATGTTGAAGCTATGTTATTGGGTGTACAAATGTTTAGAATTCTGTCCTCCTGTTCAGTTGAGCTTATATCCTTATGAAATGAACTCCTTTTTCTCTAATGTCCTTTCCTATGAAATCGACTTTTATATTTGTAGACTGACACCAACTCTTCTGTAATTAGTGTTAGCGCAGTATATGAATTCCCAGTCTAACGTTCACTTGGTTCGTGTCTTCAAATTTAAAGCGTGTGTGAGAAGAGGACTTTTTTATAAATCCAATCTGAAAATCTCTGTCTTTTCATTGTGTTATTTAGATCGATCACGTTTCATGTGCTTATTTGTCTTGTGAAGGTTTTTCTCTTATGTTGCTATTTGTTTTGTACATTCCGTTGTCTCTGTTGCACCCTTACTTCTTTTTCTGGTTTCCTCTGTATTAAGAGTAGACATTACGATTTGATTTTCTTCACTGATTAACTGTAGCTCTTTGTTCTGCTATTCTAGTGATGGACCCTGGTTTTACAATGTATGTGGTAAGCAGAATAACATCCTCCCAAAAACGTCCGTGTTGTGATCCCCCAAACCTGTGGAGATCTTGTTACCCAGCAAAGTGGAGCGAAGGCTGAATGTGTAATAGAAAGAGGCTCCTGGATTTTCCTCTGGCCCAAGGTAGTCACAAGTCCTTAAGAGTCGGGAGAGGAGAAGACCAGGGTTAGAACAGTGTGATGTCAGAAAGACTCAACTGGCCGTTTCTGGCTTTGAAAATGGAAGAGGCCACGGGACAGGGAGTGTGGGCAGTTGTTGGAAGCTGGAAATGGCAAGAAAACGCACTCTCCCCAGAACAAACTTGTGCAACCAGCGGCCCGCGGGCTGCATGCTGCCCAACACAGATTCGTAAACTTTCTTAAAACATTATGAACATTTTTGCTTTTTTTTTTAATTTTTTTTAGCTCATCGGCTATCATTAGTGTTAGTGTATTTTATGTGTGATCCAAGACAGTTCTTCTCCAGTGTGACCCAGGGAAGCCACAAGTTTGACCACCCCTGGTCTAGATCATCCAGAGGGACTTTAGCCCTGCAGTCACCTTGATTTTAACCCAATCAGACCCACTTCAGACTTACGACTTCTATAAATATGTCAATATATTTGTGTTGTTCTAAGCCACTGTTTGTTTTTTTTGTACCACAGCCCATGTACCATCAATTATCATTATATCACTTAACATATAAGGATCTTATAATAATTTACTTCCATTTCTCTCCTCCAAGCCTACACGACATTACCGTCATAAATTTTGTTTATATTACGATATAAACCTGATGTAGTATTGTCATTGTTGTTTCAGCAGCCAAATATTTTTAAGGGATTTAAATAATAAGAAAAGCAAGACCTCATATAGGTAGGTAGCCATGTAGTCACCGTTTCATATGTCTTCATTCATTTGTGGAGATGTTTGTCAATCTGATATTAGTTCCTTTCTAAAATACTTCTTTTAACTTTTCTTGAACTATAGTTCTTCTGGTGATGAATTCTGTTAATTTTTGTATGTTTGAATAAGAATTTTGCTTTTATTTTTGAAAAAAAATATTTTACTGGGTTTCTAACTTCCGGTTGATAGTTCTTCCATAGAACTTTTAAAATGTTGCTGCACTATTTTATCACTTGTATTGTTTCCAAAAACAACAACAAAAACACACAAAATGTCACCTTTACCTTTGTTCTTCTGTATATAGTCTATTTTTCTCTTTAATATAGTATAATAATTTATCTCAACATTTATTTTTTATTTTAACGTTTTCTCTTTATCACTGTATATTAGCAATTTAATTATGGTGTGTCTTGTAGTTTTCTTTTCCTTTTTTGCTTGATATTTTTTAAGCTTCTTGGACATATTTTTTTCATTAAATGTGGAACATTTTTGCCTATTATTTCTTCAAATATTTTTTGCTTTCCCATTTATCTCTTCTCTCCTCTGTGCACTCCAATTATATGGATCTTGCATGGCTTGAAATGGTCTCACAACTCACTTGGGCTGTGTTAGTTTTAAAACATTATTTTTTTGTTTTATTTGTGTGGTTTTTACTGCTAAATCTTCACACCCTCTAATCTGCTTGTCCACAAATGAACTCAGTCATTAATCCATTCATCGTATTTTTCATCTCATATACTGTGGTCTCAATCTTTAGACCTGCCAATTGGATTCTTTAAAATACATTTACATCTCTAACCTTTTAAACATACAAGTTACAATTTTAATAATTTCCAAATATCTTTATGTACTAATTTTAACAACAATGTCAGTTCTGAGTTGCTTCAATTGATGAATGTTTTTGCCACGATGGGCTGTATTTTCTTTGTTCTTTGTACACATGGAAAATTTTGCTTGAATGCCAGACACTGTGAACTTCTCTTTGTGGGGTGCAACATCGTGTGTGTATAGGGGTGTCTCATAAGCTTTCTTATCTTCTCTCTTGGAATCAGTTAATTGAAACCACTGTGATTCTTGTGAATCTTGCTTTGAAAGTACGTCCGGGAGACCAGAAGACCAGATTCCGGGGTTCACTGTGACATCAGTAAGGCGAGACCCTGCAGCTTGTCTGCCTGGAGCCCACACGCTGTGGCTTTCTCATCAGGCAGCTGGGACGGGTGCTCCTGTCCTCCTGCGACCATGAAGTGTTGTTGCCTCCATTCCTCACAGGAAGCTGGCTGTGTCTGCACACATGCAGGTGTGTGCTCACACGTGCGTGCCCAACTCACAGAGCCACCACATGAGAACCTCTGGAGATGGTGGGGACCAGAAAATCTTCAATTTTAATGAATTCTCCTGGGGGCTGAATCGTGTGCACAACAGTTGGGCGAGGTTGGGTGGGATGATGGAGAGGAAAGAATGGTAAGTATATACTCCTATCTCTTTTGTGACCCCTATCTATATCCTTCCATATGTTTTGGCTTTTTGGGGGGGTGCAAGCTTTACCCCCACTTTGGGCTTTAATTTATCCTGCTGGTAATCTCAAACTGACTGAAGTGTTCATTTTAAGGGTTTAAATAAAATGCAGCCACACACACAATAGGCAACAAGTCAATTCCACAGGTCAGGGTAGCTTGGTCCCTGAGATTCCCAGGACTTTTCCTAAAGAGCTACTGTTCTGGAACCTTCCTCCCCTCCCCCAACACACACACCAAAGCCTTAGCCACAAGCTACCTGCGGAAGCTTACACGCCCTTTGCAAATGTGCTCAGAAAAGCACCGAGGTGGCCTGCTCCGAACTTGGCCTCTGCGGCTGCCCCACACATCAATCGCCTGTCTCATCTGCTCTCTTACTGTTTGTTCATTTTGTTTAAAAAATGAAACCCAACTTGTGATTATTCTTCCTTATGGAGTGAAGGCAACAACTCTCACCTGTAATCATGTTGCCAGTGACCAGGTATCCTAAGGATTTCCGAATAGTTCATGAGGAAAGGGAGACATTTCGTGCTGTCCAAGAGACAAGCATCGGCCAAGAGCAATAACACTGTAGGGGCCATGGAGGTGACAACGTTCAGAGACGGGCCCTGAAGAATGCTTCCCAGGTGCAGAAATCTGAGACCCCAATACACGCTTCCTCCCATGTGCTGAGTGATAGAGCGATGAACACGTAAAGAGAAGGCACTGGCCACCCTGCTTGGCCGTGTGGGTGATGGGAGGATGAGTGTGTGTATACGTGCGTGCATGCATGCAGATGTGTGTACAAGTGTGTGCTCACTGTGTGCCTGTGTGTGTGCACACATGCATGCAGACATGCGTACAAGAGTGTGCTCACTGTGTGCCTGTGTGTGCGCGCTCATGCATGTAGATGTGTGTACAAGCGTGTGCTCACTGTGTGCCTGTGTGTGTGTGCGCACGGCTGTGTCTATAACGTCCACATTTCTTTTGTTTTCTTTGGCCAGTCTGCAGTGCAAAGACCAAGCTTTTTTTTTTTTGCTAAACACATCAAATAGGAAGAAGATGTAAACCCGTGTGCGGGGCCGGCCGCTGTTCCGCCCACAGCTTGTGAGGTGGGCATGGTTAACAAGCCCCACAGCTGGCAGATCTGTGCAGACGTAATTGCACACGCGTGGCGGGGGAGCGGGAACCGGGGAAGAAATAAAAGAGATAACAAGCGAGGGGAAAGAGTACACTGTAAACAAGCAGCATCTTTCCCCTCCGCGGAGCGGGCTGTGTGGCTGGAGGCGGCGTCTGCGTGCAGCCTGACTCCTAATCCATATCGCAAACAGCTTCCAGATGCTTCCATCCCCAACCTTCTCGGGAAGGCCTGCCCTTCACAGATGCCTCTCCAGGAGGGGGGTCCGTCTACAAGTAGAACGGGTGGAATTTGCTAATCATTCATTTCCAATCTTCCTGACGGGACTTGGATTAATAAACGCGTTTCATGTGCATCCCAGCGTCCCGGGTTGGGCGGCATGGATCGGCCTGGCCCGCTCTGGGAGGCGGGCCGGGGCCGGGCATGAGCCACCCACTGCCTGGGTGTGCGTGTGGCTTGCACACTCGGCCTCTGCTGCTGTGCACAGGGCTGGAAGGAAATGCGGGAGCCGTGCACAGCTGTGCCCGGTGAGGGTGAGCAGCGTGGCAGGGCTCGTGGGGGGCACTCACGTCCCCTTCCTCACACCCTCAGGAGCCCACGTTGCACTTCTCGGGCGCGCCAGCAAATTGGTGGAACCGGGGAGGGACCTTGGGAAGCTCTGACTCACAGCCGGTGGGTCAGAAGCCCTGGTGACAGCCTGCACTTGCCATTGGCGTCTGCGGTAGGGGTGGCTTCGCAGAACTGAGCCCTCAGCGTGGGGGTCCTACTGCTGTCCCATGTCTGTGGGCTCAGGACTTAACCACACGCACCGCACGGGGCCGCTCCGCTGCCCATGGATGCGCCCCCTAACCTGTTCGTGCACCCCACAGTCCCCTCGGAACACGGACACAGACCACTGCTGCCTCCCTTGGTCAGGTTCAGGGGGAACGCGGCCCCACAAACTCCTCCCGACCAGGCGGTGCTGCCTGGCATGCGAAGTCCCGGGGCTCCTGCAGCCCGAAGCCCCTTCCGGGCTTCACTGACCCTCAGCGTGGCTGACCCTCCTCTCAGACGGTGGCTGAGTCAGCAGAGGGGGGCACGGTCGGTATTTCCGGGGACACAGTGATCACGCGCAGTCCCGTGACCTCAAATCTTCAAACCGTCTATCTCTGTTTCTCTCAGAAAAATCTTGATAGCCATCACTTAAAAAAATGACAACGAAAAGGTAGCATGAACTTCAATCACGCCTAAAAATTCATTAGCTAAGTACAATGGTGAAGGCATTAAAAAGTGCCTTCCCCAAATTCCCAACCTATGTTACTCCAGCTCCAACAGAGAACCACTTACCTCCTGATTCATAATCACTTTCACTCTGATCAAGAAAAGTTGTTTTTCTTTGTAGCTACTATGGCCAATGTGGGAGGAGGATTTATTTCCTAATTTGATGAACAAAGCCCGCAGCATCAGCTCACCTGTGAGGAGGAGGTCTGGTTGCCTATGAGCAGGATGCCTTGTCTATGAGCAGGAGCTCTGGTCGCCTATGAGCAGGATGTCTGGTCGCCTATGAGCAGGATGTCTGGTCACCTATGAGCAGGATGTCTGGTCGCCTATGAGCAGGATGTCTGGTCGCCTATGAGCAGGAGCTCTGGTCGCCTATGAGCAGGATGTCTGGTCACCTATGAGCAGGATGTCTGGTCACCTAT
>PVKE010001222.1:0-106365 GCA_004027555.1 Craseonycteris thonglongyai
TTCACCTTCTCTCAAAATAAATAAATAAATAAACAAATAAATAAATAAAGTTAAATTTTGACTTTGATGTAGTTCTTGCACAGCACATTAATATTTAACATTAATTTTAATATCAATTATCATACAAAGAACAGAATCAGCTATGCGTTTTTTTACTCAGAGCACTTCTCTTACTTGTACTAATACTGGCAGTAATGATCTCTCCATATCAATTCTACCCTTCTTTCATTTCTACACGATTTCATAGCATATTAGAAAACATTAAGGCACTATTGCATCCTTTGGGTTCCTGATAACTGAGTAATCCTCCTACTAAATATTCTGCTAGACTTTTGATGAGAAGATACTTCCTGTGAAATGAAGTTTGTTTCCCATTAAAACAACTAGCGCATTTGTATGTTGTTCATCTCTTGATCCAAAAAGTAGAAATTAAAGGAATCAGGGATTCTTAGGTTACCAAAATAGAAAAATCTAAAGTCATTTTTTTAAAACTAATTTTAAATGGCAGGATTTTTTTATTTTTTGTCAAAATATCAGATCTAAAATGTTAGTTTGCATTAAAATGATCATTCTTAAATACTACTACTTTTCCTCATTAGTCAGAATATTTGTATATATCAGACAAGTCCATTTTTGAAAGTTTAAAGAACTTGACATTATTTAAATTCTTGGGGAAGTTTTAATACCGTATGTAGACAAGTCCATTTTTGAAAGTTTAAAGAACTTGACATTATTTAAATTCTTGGGGAAGTTTTAATACCGTATGTTTGTTTTTCTTACAGCAGTTTCCAATGCTCAGTATTGATGGAAAATTGTGGAATCCCTCAATGATTTGTTTTAAGATCTCAAAACCTATGACTAAATGTCCACTGTGCCCCTCAGTGTGGCCTGAACAGTGCTGATAGCTCAGAGCAGCAGGCATCCTGGTGGCTGTTGGCTCCTTGAGGTTTGTGCACGAAGTCTGCTGTGGCCATTTGTTGAAGTTCTTGTGTCTGTGAGGCACTGATTGCTGGGCGGGTACACAGCTCCTACTGTGTGTGCTGTTGCCCTGAGAGAGGAACCAGGAACCACGGCGTTGTGCACTGTACATCCCTGCTGCTGCATTTGCTGCCTGTCTCCCCTGCCTCATGCGTTGTCTTTAACCCTGTGCAAAATGAGACTCTGAAAAAATCAACTCGAAATGTGCTTATGGCCTGAGGTGTGTAATCGACAGCCCTGTTAAACACGCATTTAAAGGGCCAGCGTCCCCCTGGGGGTGTTGGCAAGGATTTTGAAGTTGGAAGACAGAAGGGATATCATCAGTAATGTTCGATGAGAACTCACTAATATTGGAGTTCTCAACTTGAACAACTGAATAAATAATAGTCATGCAAAACCTCTGTCATTTGGTTCAGCTCCCAGTGTTCAGGCCACCTGCAGGCAATCTTCACTTACGTGTCATTCTTACTGCCAATTACTTTTCTTTGCTAAAATACTTCTTTAATGAATGCTATTATTTGCACTTTAGAGAATGGCTTATTATTCCTGATTTGACTTGTGTCCATGACAGAGACTGATTTATTTTCTTATAATGATACATGTAAGAAAAAAAGTAAATCTTATGTTCGTGGCAATGTGTCTCTAAAAAATGCAATTGTGCTGATTTATGGCTACAAGCCAGCTTATTAATTAGCAAAAGTACTTACAATTGTTTTACACCATAGAGAATATTCAAGCTTTGAAAAATTGGAAAAGTATGTTCTCTACATGAGAATCCAAGGCATATTTTGTCCAGAGAAAGCTCATTACATTTTCCTCTCTTTTGAACAGTTAAATCACTGTCTCTTTTGACATAAAATTTCTATATTCTGTTAAAGGACAGGGGGCATACTTTTTGTTTTGTTTTAAAATTCGTCATTTGAACTTTCTAATAAAGTTTCAGTGTCCACTCTTAAGGGAATTTATATCACCACCTTAAAAACTGAAATCATACTGGTTATTTTTGTTCAAAATTGAGGTTGAGAAATTTAAAGTGAAACCCATTTGATAAATATCAATTGGGATTTCCTGTAAGTTTTTGTGTGTGTCTTTATTAGTGTGCTTTTGGAAATTTATAAAAACGGGGAAAATATCTTTTCTTGGTAAAAGAAAAAGTGATATATGTGTTTAACCCTTCAGTGCTTTAGGACTTATTTATGTAACCAGCTTTGTCCTAAGTGAATGAAACTCAATCCCTGGTGTCCCAGCCTGCAGTGACCTCTGACCCTCCATCTGAGGACCAGGGGACAGTTGTGCTCCAGCCACTGAGAATATTCTTTACCAGGAGTCCCAGGGCTAGGGTTTCACTTCTTCACCTTTCCTCCTGACTTGTTTAACTTAAATTAGCTTGCAGGAGATCAACCCCATCTTCCAACAGTTAGTATAAGAGCTGCTTATTGAAAACACTTGCTTCTGTGCTTATTTTTATTTATTTTCCTGCTTTTTTTCTACCCAAGAGTTGCAAAACAAACAACCATTTGAATGGGAGATAATCAGAACACTGAATCTTAATGAATCATGAGTCCCTCTCTATATGATAAAGGGGGAATATATTTTAGGAGCGAATGGTTGCTGTAAGCTTAATAAGTCTTGTTTCTCCAATTAAGTTGCAAATGGGGAAGCATTCCCTGCTCAGTGCAACAAACACACAGTCTAGCATGTCTGCAGGCAGGCACACCACATGGGAGATGGTGGCTTAAAGGCCGAGCACAGGGTAAATGACAATCAGATGCCTGCCAGTTGATGAAACTACTGTATAGAGTCCAGTATTGATCCTTTTGAATTACAGGGAGATACCACTGTTTTTTGTCTGTGTTCAAGAGAATGTCCTCCAGAATCATACAAATGGGCCAAGGCCTAGATCCAGTAGGAACTTGACGAACCTCAAGAGCAGAAGGAGGGACATAAAAGAGGCATTGGGGGTCTCATTCAAGACATATGTCACCTATTTCCTAGTTGCTAACAGTGATAGATTGGCTGGAACTGGAGACACCTGTGATCTTTGTACTCGTTTTATACCCCGGTGTGCTAAAGATTTGGAATTCCTGGCCAGGGGCTATAGAGCTGTTGACCAGGCAGTAAACTGTCCTTTCTCTCCCTGTCTCTGTGCCGTTGTGTCAGGCACAGTCCTTGCCTCATCTCACGCAGCAGCCACTGCTCACACCTGCTCTGGTCACTGCCACCCTTCTTGTTCTCTCTTCCATGAGACTGAAGTGTGGATCCAGTCTCATGGATATGGTTGACCGTCAAGTTGTATGCCTGTGAAAGGGTTCTTTTCGTCATCCGTTCCTCCCTGTCACCCCTCCTGCCATAATGTGGCAGTTCCTCTTCCCACCCTCAGCATTGGGGTTGGGTGACAGCTGCCCTCAGATGCCAGCCCCAGAAGGTGGGAGGAGTCTCTGGAGAGCACACACTACTGTGTGATGCCCACTCCCAGTCAAAGCAGCCCTGGCAGAAACGAGCCAGAGTCCTTTGGATCTGTTGTGTTTCCTGGACCCTAAATGCGGTTTAAAAAGTGAGGAGCCCTGAAGAACAGCCTCAGGAGGTGAGTCCCTGCATTTCTTTAACACTTGGCCTCTGCTTCCTTCATCAGCCAGGCTTTCTCCTTCTGTCACTGCATCCTCTTCTCTGGCCCTTTGCCCTGACAGCATGGCAGCCACTCCAAAACCCAAGCCCTCTGCTTGCCTTTGCATCTGATACCTCACCAGTCATATGTGATTACAGTGTGTGGATTCACTTCTGAAAACCGATCGAGAGAATAGAGTGAAAAGCCGTTCATTTCATTTTTAAAAACACTACAAAATAGGATTTGAGTATTTCATTAATTTGCTTTCTCAATACAATGAAAAGATTTTTCTCATTACACCTGGCCCATGTATCATCATTTTCAGAGAATTTAGGCCAGCATAGGAATATTTATAAATTGAGTTCAAAAATCAGTATAACTAAATGTAGTCAAATTAGGCAAGTTCAACTTCAGGTGTTAAGATCTCAGTTCCTGCTGATTCTCACCTGGAAGTTCCAGTGACTTTAGTGTCAGCTGTTTCTTAGTTGATAAACACAAAATCCGATGTTTTTTTTTGTTAACTATATAATACACCTAATTTATTTCACTGGAGCCCTGAGGCTGCTGCTGACGAAATATGCTTATGATGCAAAGGTTTACAGTGTTTTGTTTGCAAATTTTTTTGAAGATGATTTTCCCCAGACTCAAATTATACCTTACATTTGCTGTAATGATGCTGGCACAATTGTTTTGCTTAATTATGGTTGACTGTCTAAAACTACCTTTCCCTTGAGTCATTGCAAGTTTTATTGGAGTTCTTTAATATGATTATAAAAATTAATGTAAAAAAGCAAATCCAAAGTTTGCCAAACAAACAATTTTTCTACTTATGACATTACACATTTCTAACCATGAAGCTATTATATAGATGGTATGAGTTGAAAGATCTTATGCTGGCTAATTTCCATACCAAGAAAGATAAATTGAAAATTAGTTAAGATCCTCTTGTAATTGACATTGAAAAAGTAGCGTGTTATCATCATTGAAATCAATATTAGCAATAAATGTTGATATGTTTACTTTCCATATATCTTCCGTTTTCTAAGTGAGATCTAAACTTAGTCAATACATGTACTGTTCAGAAACCTCTAATCAAGGGATAGAATAGAACTCTCATGAATATTCTAACTACAATCTAGGTACCGTTGATTTTTTAAAGATTTATTTTATTGTTCAAAAGACGGTGACAGAGAGAAAGAGAAAGAGAGAGAAGGGGGGAGGGCCCAGAGCAGTCTCCATCATTGTACATCAGTAGTTGTGACGTGGTTTCATTCCACACAGGTGGGTATGGGGCCACGCAGGGCAGGATCCGAACCGGAGGGCTTCCTGCATGGGAGGCCAGAACCTTTGCCACCCTGCCATCTTGGCAGTTACCAGCTGAACTGCAGATCAGCATATGGGTCTGCACAGGCTGGGGCCAGGAATCGAACCCTGGACCTTGTGATTGTGAGGGAAGTGGTCAATTACTGAGCTATCCAGGCATCCCTAGGTATCATTAATTTTTAATCATAATGTGAGAGGCATCTTGACTCATTCAGCACATTCTTCAAAATAAATCAAACATCTCCCAAACTTCTCTTGCCTATGAACAAAACATTTTGTTCACATCATCCCTGTTTTGTAACTTGAGAATATTTTTCTACTGTAGCAAAACCAGTCACTGACATAGCAGCAGAACTCAAGTGTGTGAATTCCAGGTGGTTTCTCTGACAATGTTTGGGCACGTTCACTTCAGAGGCTTTGCAGAGGCTGCTGACGGCTTGGAGTCAGTGGGAGTTTTACCAACCTCAGAGCCACTGTTCATTTCATCTGTGTCTAGATTGAGAATTTCTCTGTAAGGAGCTGATGGTGATTCTTAGTCCCTTTTGCCTTCATTCTTCAGTTGCTTGGCTTATACATCGAAGTGGTTTTACTGTTCTATCTCATGGGAGAAGCAGAGAGAAATGGCTCTTGCATTCTAGCCACTCCAAAAATGACCTTCAAAATTAAGCTGTTGTGACGTCTTGGCACAGGCCGAGGGAGAAAGTGGAGATGTGTCCACTGGGGCTGCTGGTGGCAGCATGACCCGGATGGTGGGGAGGGCAGTGTTCGCAGAAGGCTGCCATGTCCATTCGCTTGCAATTCAAACGCAGACCTCAGAGGATTCAAGCTCTGGCCCCTCACGTGCCAGACAGTCTCAGTGAAGGCCAGCCCAGGGTGGCCATGGGCATGGAGCGGATTTGCTATTTTATTGTTTTCTGGATCTAAGCCACTAGATCCCTGTATTGTGCCTTCAGTATTACCAGGAAGAGTAATATATTTACAACAATTTTCCTTTTTCCTTTTTTTATGAACTTGAAGATAAACTCGTAAAAAGAATGCATTCTGCAGTGTAATTTGATTGTATCAGTGCATATACGGGGTGCTACCGTACGCAAAAACATCACTGGAAATAAAAGGAAGAGAAAGTTTTTCTTACTGAGTGTTCAGACCTTGGGATATTTGGCTGCCTGCTCTAGCCCTGGTTCTGGCTCCGCTGTGTGGCATGGAGAAGTCGCTTAGCTTCTCTGTACCTCTGTTTTATTTTTCATTTATACAATTTGATGCTTGGACAAAAATGAGCTTTCTTCTTCCAAAGAATGGCTCTCCATCTTGTAAGCTCTTACACGTCTCATCTGTAAAATGGTAAAGGATATGTAATGAATATGCTTGAAAAGTCGTTAAAATATATGGGAAGGTCTCTGATCCTTCTCTCCAAGAGCACCAATGATCCAAGGTGGAGTGCTTGTCCTAAAGCTTTGTCTCTCTGGTACCTGGAACACCTGTCGGCATAAGGGAGCACTCATTGGGTGTTTGCTTAGTTGGTCCCCACTTCTTTCTTTTGGTGCTTTTGGGTGATGGAAGCCCTGAAATCTGACTGGGGGGGTACTTACATGAGTCTCTTGATGTATTAAAGTTTACTTCTTAAAAATTCATCTTATTTTACACATTTATTTTAGATGGATTAAAATTTATTTTATTTTTAAATTATTTTTTTCAAAACCATTTTATTCTTAGCTTATTTTTAATATTTTTTTTTTATTTAACCTCTTGATGTATTACAATTCAATTGATTTCTTTAACAGTTAGAGTTGACGTATTTGGTGTCTAGCGCTATGGATTTTAACACACAGGACCACAAAAATGTCAGTTTTACTCTATGTTGATTTAAGTTAAAATTGAAAAGAAAGTCTCCCCTTTTGAAAGAGTCACTGTCAGGACTCTGAAGAGAGGAACCAGCAGCTGAAATTTCTCCAAAATATGTGAGCCCTCCTATTATACTGGATTTTCACTTCTTTCTAGTTGTTAACTATATTTCTCTTTGGTTTTCTAATAATTTGTTTAAATAAACATTTATTTATGCAGAGATAGGATCTTTCCTTGTGATAAGATGTTGTTTTTAAATAATGAGAGAATACCTGTTTTCTTTCAAGAAGGTTCTCATGGTGGAAATAAAATATGATTCATCAGCATTTCCTGAGAAGTAGCTACTAACAGTATTATAGTGAACAGCATTCATTGCATCCCGTGTGCCAGATACCGCTGACTATGTTAACACAGGTTACTTCGTCCTCAGAACTCTCTCGAAGGCAGTGAGTGTATCCTACAGGTGAGAGAGACTGGGAGCTGCTCATGGCGACAGAGAAGACCGGAGCCAGTTCTCTCTGTCTCCAAATCCCATGTCATTCCCATTCCAGGCTGCTTCTCTATGGACAAATACAGTTTATAAAGATAATTTGGCGGGGGGGGGGGGGGTGTTCATGCATGTGTGCACACACACCTGTACACATGGGTGCTCAGAATACACTGAAGAAAGAAAAAGGGGAGATTTGACAAAAAGCTGCCAGAGTTGGTTTGACATCTACCCTGTTTCTGAAGTAGCAAAGGCTCATGCAAAGACAGCCACACTCACCTATTCGCCTGTGTGGACTGCCACAGCCAGCTGAAAATCATCTTTGTAGCCTTGGGGTCTGGTTGCATGTGAGCTTTTGTTCCATATACAGCAGTAGCCTAAGTGTGGAAAGAGCTGGTAGCCTAGTAACTAGTGCTTTGTCCTGTCACTGCTTGGTGTCCATTGATGCTCTGTTCCCAGTGAGCTTCCGTTCTTTACTGTATATCAGAGTGGTTGGACCAGCACTGATGAGCTATCAATACCTCATTGGAATTCAATAAGTACTAATCCACATGATGGGTGGGCAAAGAGGGTGGTTAAGTTTCTTTTTCTAATAGAGACGAAGACTCCTTGACTAAAGGTGAGTAGTAGGCAGATTGGTTTCATGTGCTGACACAAGTGTATTTCCTGGCATGTTTCCTCTCTCTTGTGAGGTTTTAACTCTCTCAGTTTTTGGACAAAGTTCTGTGGGACAGTGGCTGTCCTCTGCTAACCTCCTCTCTCAGTTGGCAACTATCACCCATCCCTACACAAGTTAAGTGTCTGCAGGAAATCAGATGTACTTCTATTGTTGTTAAGAGGTTTTGGAAGTCAACATTCATGAGCTCTTGCTCATTCTATTTAGAACTCACTGGGTGAGATTAGGCCAGTTCTGTAACCTCTCTAAACAGCACTTGTCTACAAAAGAAAAATCATGGTGCTGCCTCTCTCACGGGGATGTTTCTGGAGTTAAGTGCAACAATGAATAGAAACTGCTTAACATACTACAGATCAGTAAGTTTATCATTATCATCACTATTTGTAGCGAAGATCCTTATGGTCATATCTTCAAAGATAGTTCATTTATACAATTCCACTTTTTCTGGGCAGGCTTTTACTTACCAATTCCATTTCATGGCTGTCGTGATGAATTTTTTGCCTCAATGAAATTCAGGATATACACATCAGGTACTGGGATCACTAGAGCACTTTTCATGGCTATAACAACATTCTCCCTTTTGTTGGGCTACACAGTTGCTGCTCATGTTTGAAGAACAGTCTTTGCTGTTAAAGAGCCTAGGGGAGTGCCAGGTAGAACTACCGGCAGGTTAGAACTAAGAACTCACTCCCATCTTTTGGTCCAGCTACTACTTCTTCTTAAGATAAGGATCTTCTGGGAAAGCCGGGATGGCTCAGCAGGTTAAGCATTCGCTTTGAAGCCCCAAGGACTGAGGATCGAATCCCAGCTCCAGCCCAGGCGGACCCACATGCTGAACTGGGGTGTGCTTCCTGAATGCGGTGACGCTCCCAGTTCAGTTCAAAAAAAAAGATAAGGATCTTCTGGTTGGTTGCTCTGAAGAGGAAGGTTGCATCCGCTAGTCTTGAAAGTACATTGTTATACACTTAGGAAGCAGGTGAGGTTTGAATATTTGATGCCTTTTTAAATTCATGTTGTTACTTGGGTTTCCTCAACACAACAGGCCGGCCCTTGCTGACAGGTAACTGCACTTATTAAGGTGACCAGATTTTAACATTGGTAAAGCGGGACACCATTGACCTGGGGTTGGGGGGGTTCTTGATTAAAAATTTGGTCTATCTCCCGCCGTTCCCTAGCTTGTCGTGCATTCTTTCCAAAAATCAGGACTTTTTTTAAATGCTGCAGGATATGGGACAAATTGTTAAAAATTGGGACTGTCCCTCCAAAAGCGGGACGTCTGGTCACCCTAACTTAGGACCACCTTCAGTGGCAATGGTGCGGAGCAGAGCTCCCTGTTCCCTGCCTGAAACCTGGCCTTGGCCTCGTTAACTCTGGGCTCTATGTACACTGACCAGCCTCAGGGGATTGTCAGCTTAGAGCACTCCTTAGTCCCTCCTCACACCAGTACTTCCAGCAAGACCCTCTCTCCAGCTCTGCGTGTGGCGTGTCTGCTGAGGCCGATCCTTCCTTAATGTAAACAGTCCCCCCACACATGGCACAGGGTGACAGTCACATTAATGTAGTGCACAGCCATCAAATCACTGCCTGAATAAATTCAAGATCTGGGGTTTAATCTGGCAATTAGGCTTTCCCTTTGTGTTTGCCTATTTTAGGACACCTTTTAAAGGAATTAACTGCTCTTGATGATTTTGTAATCTATGCAGTTATCAAGGGTGCCTTTCCTTTGTGGTTCGGTTCGCTGTTGTAAAACAAAATGGCAGCCATTGAAATTTTTCAAGCCCAATACAATATATATTTTTAATAAAAGGAATAGTGTTCATTATAAATGCAGCAAAGCATAAAGGGAAAAATAAAGCTGATCTCGTGTCCTATCAGCATGCTCCTAGGGCCTCTCTTTTTTATATCTCTTCATGCCAATCAGTGATTTCAAAGGGGCGCTCTTATAGATTTTATATTAATTTTAGTTAAAATCAGCACTCAGGTGGAATTTACTGACATAGGATAAATCTTTCACCCAGTCACTAACTGAATGTTGACTACAAGAAAAAAAAAGGTCATAATTGCCAGGATTATCAATGATTTTTATTTTCTTCTTTTCATATAGCTCTATTGCCTAACTTATGGTTTTGGGATAATAAAAAATTTAGGTGAGTAAAATTTAAGTTGACTTCAAATTATGCATGTGCTTGGCTTACCAAATTTTTTCACAATTCTAATCACTGCACCTTCTTCTAAAAACTTCCTGTTATCATTACTAATGTTAAGAGCCATATTTTGATTGTCAAGGTCTGAGAGCATTTCTCATTCTTTTTATTAAATAATAACAGATTGACATTGTTCTGTAGTAGGAGTTAAGGTCACACAATAAACTATAATGGAGAAATCAAGCAAATAACTAGTTCATTTATGTTAGAAATACTTTGATGTGTTAACCTGGAACCCTGAATTTGCTAGTTCACTCAATATACACCAAGTAAGAGAGGACTCGAGTGATTTTTATGTCCCAGAAGAATTCAACATAAACTAATGATGTTTACATTGTTGAAGGTTTCACAAAGGAATCTGTGCCAGGAACTTGGAGGTTGGTGGGATTTCTTTTTTCCTTGTTTGTTTGTTGGTTTGATTTGGAGGTAGGCAGGTGGTCTGTGTTTTTTCTTAACGAAAACAGTAAGAGTTCAGTCTGAACTGAACATGGATGGGACGAAAACCAGGAGGTTTTGAAGGTTTCATTCCACTTCTGGTCCAATCAGTCCCTTAGACTGAGTAATGAAAACATTAAGACCATCTGTGCATACTCAGAAGCCAACTGAATCTTAAAAACAAGCAAGTGTTTTTCCTAAGAATACATATATAGTATTTGCTCAGTACAAGAAGTTGTTCAAGATTATGAGCTAGAATCAGGCATGTCTAATCTGCTTCCCAGGACAGCTTTGAATGAGGCTCAACACAAATTCTTAAAATATTATGAGATTTTTTTTTTTTGCGACCTTCATTTATTTTTGTTTGTTTTTTAGCTCATCGGCTATTGTTAGTGTATTTTATTTGTAGCCTAAGACGATTCTTCCAGTGTGACCCAGGGAAGCCTAAAGGTTGGATAGTACTGACCTAGATGTTGTGTGTGTGTGTGAGTGTATGTGTGTGTGTAATTTCTTTAAATTAGAAATAGACTGGGTTGCCAGGATAGCTCAACAGGTTGAGTATTGCCTTGCAACTGTGAGGTCTGGGGATCAAATCCCAGTCCCAGCCCATGCAAAACCAATATGCTGAACTGTGGCACAACTGGTAGCCACTAGAATGGTGACAAAGGTTCTTACCTCCCATGCAGGAGGTACTCGCTTTGATTCCTGCCCCATGCAGCCCCACATCCACCTGTGTAGAATGAAACTATGTCACAACTAATGATGTACAAATATGGAGAATGCTCTAGGCCAGGGGTGGCGAACCTTTTGGTGACTGAGTGCCAAAGTTTATGAAATAAAAGTATACTTACTCGACTCGCATGCCAACCCATCGAGTGAGATAGAGGTATCAATTATTTTTATGTCTATAAGAGCATAAACAATAATTTTTTAAATGGTATTTACAGCTCCGTGTGCCAAAATAATTGCTCCGCGTGCCACTTTGGGCACGCGTGCCATAGGTTTGCCACCCCCGCTCTAGACCCTTCCTATTTCTGTCTTTTTCACCTTCTCTCAAACAATAAATCTTTGGGGATGCTGGGATGGCTTAGTGAGTTAAGCATTCACTTTGCAGCCCCGGGGTCTGAGGATCAAATCCCAGCCCCAGCTCGTGTGGACCGATATGCTGACCTGGGGCATGCTTCCCATTTGGGAGGCCCCCAGTTTGGTTCTCATCCCCTGGTTCAGCCCCTGACTTGAGGGGGTGTGCCTCCCATGCAAGAGGCCCCTGGCCTGGTTCCTGCCCTGCACAGCCCCCACCCACCTGTGTGGAACGAAACCGTGATGGAAAAAATGATGACGTGCAACTATGGAGGCTGCTCTGGGCCCTCCCCTTCTCTCTCTGTCTCTCTTACTGTCAAAAACAATAAAATAAATCTTTAGAAAAGCATAAGAGAAATAAATTTTAAAAACATATATATAATACATTGTTTTAAATTAGGAATAGAATACAATCTTTTAAATTAGGAGTAGATAATATTGTTTCAAGACACTGAACTGTTCAGATTAATTTAAGTTAGATTGGAGCTTAATATTTTCTCATCAATGAGTGCAGATGGGACAGTGCAAGTCGATAAAGTGTAATTTGTACTTACTTCTGGACACAACCAACCATTTATAAGATGAACACACAGTGCCACGTTGCATGGTAACACTGGTAACAAAAGAATTAGCCAAGGGAGGCACCACATAGGATGTCATACAGATACTGGTTTTAGCTCTGGTCTTCCTCTTAAGTTCTTTAGTAATTGGAACAGAAAGGGTACAACATATTTGTAGTTTAAAGGATAATATAGGTCAAAACTAAGCAACTAGAAAAAACACTATCATGAAAATCTGACCAAATGCATTCTAAGCTTTCCTGAAGAGCTTGTTTATTTCACACATGGTTCAATTGAAGACGGGAGGTAGGATCATGGCTGTATTGTATGAAATTTTATCATAACACAAAAACTAGTCATGATACAAGGAGATTCAGGGCCATTAGGAATAAAGGTGATAGAAAAGTGACTCAGATCGTGGGCTTTAATTATTGATATGGTGTAAACGAGCACAATTCCGTGTACTCTGTGTAAAGCCTATGTCACAAAGCTGAGATGTAGTCATTGCACACGGTGTCAACCCATGGGGCATTGTGACACTGAATTCCATCTGGGTCACTTATTTCTAGAAAGTGTAGACAAGGGCCTCACACACCAGCAACCAGACTGATTAAGGGGATTGGAAGAGTCATAATGGGACAGATTAAATGACATAAAATGAATAATTAGGCAAAGATAGGGGTGAGGTAAGTTTAATGTCTATCAGTTCTATTATAGCTAATATTTCTTGAAAGTGTAGTCCGTGACCAGACACTGCATAAGTACTTTATATGGATTTGGTCAGTTTTTACATATCACTTTCACAGTTCTGTGAGTTAATTACTGTTATCCATATTTAATACATCAGGAAACAAAGGTTTAGAGATATGGTTAATGGGCTTCCCAAGGTTTTGTAGTTAGTGAATGGTAAGCTTTTTTGTTTGTGGGGGATGCAAGTATATGTTTGTGTGTATACAAAGAACCTCTCCTGTTTTATTTGCCAACATCACGTACCTGTTCCTAAAATTTTGTTTGGGATGTTTGTGCCCATTTCGTGACTCTAAATATATTTTAAGTCTTGCTTTTTATAGCACGTTCTAGTCCTTCTTGGTTTTCATATAACATATGATGCTTTATGATCTTAGTTATATTTTCCAGCTATATCTTGTCTCCTAAATTAGAGCTAATTTCATGGGGATGATAAACATGACCCCTGTCCCAATACATAAACACTCTATAAATGGTTGTTTTTGATATGTTTCCTTATTATTTGTCTGTTTTAAAGGATTTTTCTCTGACAAGCACCTAGTGTGTTGCTGTGTACTTTCAGTTAATATTCATTTGAGAATGTGTGTGTGTGTGTGTGTGTGTGTGTATTCACAGCAGACATTCTGTGAACATGCATGCTATCCATTATGTTCACAGAATGACTTTTCTAGGCACCAGACACTTGCTTGAACAGCAAAGAAAACAGCAGAGACCTTGTTTAGTGTGGGAAGAAAGTCCACTCTCAGTGCCAAGTATCTTATTATTTGTCTAAGTGTGAAAATGGACACAATAAAAAATTGTTTTTTAATGAAAATGTAAGGAGGAAGCCACAAACTTTGGAGAAATTTATGTTTGACGTTCTTGCAACTCATTGTATCTGATTAATTATTTGCATGCTTTTCCTTAAGAGACCTTTTTTGGAATTAGATCCTCCCGTTAATTTAGCATGGAGCTATTCTGCTAGACCCAAATTAGCAAATCTGTTTTACAAATAAGCATATGGGGAAATGAAACTCAATAGATAAGTTTATCAAGTATTAGTTTCTCTAATGCATACACTCACACCTGCTGTAAAATTTAAGTCTACAGAGTATTCTGAAGCATTTATAGATAAAAATGGTTTTTCTTTTGCTACAATTCCAATGATACTCTTTAGAGACTACAGGTGATAATTTAGATACATTTCATCTTGAATTTACAATCTGTCCCTCATCACCCACCTCACGGTGTCTCAACAATAGGGAGAGAAAAGTGTCTGTTTCAAAAACAAAACAAAACATAGCTTTGACACATTTCAGGATATTCACTGTGATTTCTTCGAATTATTTTAGGAAAATCAGGTCTCACTGATTTCCAGAGACCACAGTTGACCTATCAGTTCTTTAATTTGTTTGCTTTAGAGAGAGCCTCTCAAGTGCTGCATCTGCTGTGGCTTTTTCTGTGAGATCTTGGTTTTCTATCAGGAGGACTGAGGCACAGGGACGTCACGTGACCAGCCTGGGCCCATGCTGGCTGTTCCTGAAAGTGCTGTGTCAGCAACTTCCTGCACACCGTGCTGCTGGGCCTCAGCGCTCTCCAGAAACGCATTCCATGTCTAGCTTTTCAACCGTTTTCAAGGATAAACTCAATCTGTCAGATAACATTATTTTACTTGGAGGCTCTAATTTTGCTTAGGTATGTCTTATTTTGGACAGGCAGCTTTGTTCTGTGAAGCTCAGAGCAGGAACCAGAAATTATTTTCGAAATATAGAGAGGACAGCCTTCTGTAAGTGCAGTGGTTATTTGTGAAGCTTGGGTCCGGGAGTTCCCTGCCATATTCCTATAAAATTAGAGAGATAAAATTTGAATGTGGAAAGCACATATTCTAAGTGTTTTGTACCATTTTGCTCCCTCGGCAATCCTTGCAGAAACGGCTGCTGCAGGAAATCTATTCCCAGAACCCTGTCTGAGCCCGTACTCAAGGTCACGGGGAGAGGAGCACCCCACATTCTGTGATGTTAGTAGAAATACAAAGCATTAAAAACCAAGGAAGTATCGACAACTTCCATCTCTAAAAAATAGCCAACTGAATTTTCTCACATAAACAGTGGCCCCAACTGGTCCTACATCTTCAGTTCCTGCACATCCCTTTGGTGGTAGGGCTGGCAGAATTATTGTGAATATAAATTCAATCTCAGAAGAAGTGGAGAAAATCCAATTAACTGCAGTGAAAGTCATACAGAATAAACTACTCATCGCTAAAAGAAATAGTTTTTAAATTGGATGAATCTTTAGATTGGAATTGATAAAATATGTCTTTTTTATATGAGAAGATGCACTTTGCAAATATAATATTTTTCAGGAAGCATCTGCTTGAGGGATGTTTCATGTTCTTATTAAGAAAGTGATTAGAAGTTTGGAGTCTTTTTCATCATTGTTATTAACATGCGGGGGGAAATCTTCCTATTGCAATATTCATTAAATGGATCTCTTTGTGTGTACAAATATTAAAAATTGTCTTGAAAGTACCATATGTAAGCAAGTAAAGAGTACACTGCTTGTTTCCTCATAGAAATGACATTTTTATTTAGGGAAAATATATGAATTTACAATCCCTCCCTTTCTAGGTTTTTCAACATTTCTTGCAAATTATATGTAAATGAATGCAAATAAGCATTCCTCACTAGCAAACTGCTTAGGAGTATAAAATGCATGAAATTAAGATGTGGGAGAAACGTGCATCTAATTAAGGTAGCAAGTAAAGAAATGTTTAAATTCAAATTAGATACTTCAGTAGAAAAAATTACTTCTTTAATTCTAAAGGTGTTTTGTATAATTCAGGGAAAACTTGTCCTTAGCAGTGTTCCCATTTCCTTCAAAAATCCCTTTTAGGGGCTTGTGCTGTCTCCATTAAAGTTTAAAATTGAGTTTAACCTAAGGGTTAGTATGCCGTTAAAATGTGCTCCAGCTTTAATGCTCTTACCTCTTACACAGACCAGGACTGGTGGGTGTAGCGATCCCGGTTTCTAGCCCTTACACATGAAGCCCCATGTGTGGTAGTGGGTTCTTAGAAAGCCCCCAAATGCACAAACCACAGCCAGCTAGTGATCCTACCCCCTGAGAAGGTTTTCTGTGCAGGACAGGAAGGACAGCACCAGGCCATCAGCAATGCCTGCCACACTGTCCCCGCCTAGCAGACACTGTCACTCTCAGGGTAGCATCGGGCATCTTCCAGCCCTGCCAGGGAGAAAAGAAAGGACTTTCATCTCCAGCTAGAAGTCTCCCATTTTTTAACTTCCAAACAGGTGTAGGACTAGCCAGTTCCACTTCTCCGCCCTTTCTACAAGTCTCAAGATGCTTCTGCATGTCCTCAGTTGTGGGACTTCTGTTCAGCTAGCCTTTAGACGATCCTCAATGGTGGTTGGTCTATAATTTAGTTTTGATTTTGATTTTTGTGAGAGGAGGTGAGCACAGCCTTTTTCTATACCACTATCTTGACTGGAACTCCCCCATACTGAGCCGTTAGATTGTAAATTGGAAAACATCTTCTGGCCGAAGTCTGTTTCTGAATATCAAACAAGTCATTTTAGGTTTACTCAGAAGGATTACAGTAGTTGGAGTTTCCACCTTGGGACAAGGGATTTTTCTCACGTGGACTGTTGACTGTGGCTTCCTATCTGTTAGAGCCCTTCTTCTCCCTCTCTGATTCCTTGGTACTTTCATGATGACCTCTCAACTAATTGGTTGTTCCAGTGCTTGCTATATTCACAGTACAGAATACATCCAGCTGTCTACCTGCAGTCATTTACCTGCATGTCCAACATTCAACACAGTCAACATATCCCAACTCAACACAACAACCTTCTTCCAAATGAGCTCCCTTCCTATTCCATCTCTTCTGGTTAATGATATAATCTGCCCTTCTCTCCTTCCAAATTGCTGGTGCCATTGCTTTGACCTTTTTTATTTCTTACCTAAACTTATTGTAGTAGCCTCCTAACTCTTTCTGCATCCTGTCATGTACCTCTTTACTCCTTTTTTCACAGTGTTGACAAAACATTTTTTTTCTTAAAACACAGTCTCTGACACATCCTTGATTAAAGTATTTCTGATGCCCAACACCCACTTTTTTTGGTATGGAACAATCTGGGTTCCACCAATCATCTCACACTATTCTTCCCCACTTTCTGTACTCCGCCTAGTTAATCTATAGAACTTACCGTGTGCCATGTCATTGATATTTTTATGCCTTTGCATATTCTGTTGCCCTGAAATGCTCCTTCCCCAATGGCATCTTCCATGTCTGCCTGGGAGACCGCTAGTCATGTCCTTACTCCTCTGAAAGTTTTTTCTTTTCTCACCATCCCACTCTGAATTTATCGAGCCCTCTTTTGATGCATTTCAGGCTTCTGGTTACAACATTCAACACATTATCTTCTAGATTTCTGTTTCTCTGTCTGCTTCCTTATTAGCCCGTGAGCTCTTGAAGGCAGGAATTGGGTTGGATGATAGGACTAGAGTAGTGGTTCTCAAGCTTCTAGGTCTTAGGATTCTGTTACACCCTTAAAAATGACTGAGGCCCTCAAAGAACTTTATGTTTATTATGTGGGTAAATGTCTTCTGATATTTACAATATTTGAAATTTAAACAGGAATTTTAAAATATTTTCTCTGTTCCTTTGAAATCAAGTACAATAAACTCATGGCACTATAAAGGATATAGTTTTATATAAAATAGCTATTTTTCAACACAAAAATATATAGTAAGAAAATCAATATTGTTTTACATTTTTACAAAGCTCTTTAATGTCCGGCATATTAACAGAAGACAGCTACATTCTCTTAGTAGCTTCTACATTCAATCTGGTTCAATGCATTGTTTTGTTTAAAGTATATGAAGACCATACACCTCGACTATGAATAGTTTTCTCCTCCAAAACTTGACAAGTGGTAGTTTCTTATGTGCTCTTGTAATGTGAAACCCAAAAGTATATGAACTTTTCACTGTCACCTTAAAACTAGTAATCTCTCCTGCTTTCGAAACCTCTTTTTACCCAGGCATGATTCAGTTACATTATGCATTGGTTACTTGTAACATATAAATCCACTTAATTATAACACTCTTCAAAATGATGATACATTTGTATGAAAAGAGAAGAGAACAGAATTCCTTAAGTATTAGGAAGCTATCAATCTCATGATGGTAGATACAAGTTTTCTGAAGTTCTGATTTTTACTCAAAAGCTCAAATTTTATCATAGGCAACAAATATTATCAGCAACTTTCCTCAAAGGTACAACCCCCCTTTGTTCATTTTCAAGAAAATGCCTTTTAAATATCTAAGTCTGAATAACAGGTTTTTGTCCGTCATTCTTTTGAAGTAAAAATGGTGTTCTATGAAAAAAATACTGGCTGGTTAAGGGATGCCAGGATAGTTTAGCAGTTGAGCCTTTGCCTTGCAATCACGAGGTTTGGGGTTTGATTCCCGGCCCTGGCCCATGCAAACCCATATGCTGAACTGTGGGACAACCGGAAACCTCCAGGATGGGATGGCAGTGAAGGTTCTCGCCTCCCATGCACAAGAGCCCAGTTTGGTTCTTGCCCCACATGGCCCCACATCCACCTGTGTGGAATGAATCCATGTCACAACTAATGATACATAACTATGGATACTGCTCTGGGTCCTCCCCCTTCTCGCTCTCTCTTTCTTTCTCTCACTATTTCTCTCTCACCTCTCAAACAATAAAATCAATCTTAAAAAAAAATTGGCTTGTTCAGCTTGCAACTCAATCACACAAGTGCTTTTTCTTCAGACAAACATCAGACTTCGGTGTGTAGCAGAACTGCTTTGTGAGTACTTGCTTTCTCATGACAGAATATTCAAAAGATGTGTACTCAAGGTCAAGATTTACTAAAATTAATATTTACTGCTTCATCAAGAGTGTGCCAAAGGGACACTGGCATTTGTTTTCCTTCATGTGCTTGGAGGGACAGAGTACAATGACCACCAGTATTGTTTGGTGCCATTGTCTGTATACCATCCATGCAAATGTCAATCCAGGGAAGAAGACAAATGATGTCTTGGTATTTTTATAAAATAGCCTGACCTTGGTGGCCTTTGAAAGGGTCTTAGCAACCCCCAGAAGTCCACAGACCACACTTTGAGTACCGTATTTTCCGGCATATGAGACGACCGGGAGTATAAGACGACCCCCTAATTTTACAGTTAAAACATAGGTTTAGGCCTATATTCGCTGTATAAGACTACAGCCTCGGAGGTGGGGGGTAGTCTTATACAGCGAATATAGGCCTAAACCTATGTTTTAACTGTAAAATTAGGGGGTCGTCTTATACGCCCGGTCGTCTTATACGCCGGAAAATACGGGTACTAGGAGACTGGAGAGCCAGGCAGAGGCTCTTTGCCCGGGGTTGTGCTGGGGAGGGTGTGGGAACATTTGTACCTTACGGCGACAGTAGTGGCAGAGGAGGGCAACTTCTTCTGGAAAGTAGGGAAATTGGAACTGAGCATCATTGCCAAAAACTAGTCGGGTTTTTTTGAGTTCCCAGATGGATGTATAAGCTAGAGTAAGTCACACACACTTACACACATTCAATTGCATAAATATACTAAGTTGAAGGTATTTCTGGCTGTTCTTATTTCTACTCTGGGTGGGGAGAGGTTATTCAGTGCGTGACTCTTGGGCACATGTACACATATATTTGTGTGTACATAAAGCTTGGAGGTACATGCATCATTGGCTCATTGGCCTCCCAGGTCGTTATTGTCTGGCCCAGTTTGTACTTTATCATCAGTAGTAAGTACATTTCCTGGACTATACATTCATCCTGTATCATATGTGGGAGACATTTGTTTATCATGGAGACCTCCCACTCAGTAGAGGCGTGGGAGACTCGTTAACTCAGTTAGAAGGTCTAGGTCAGGCATGTCCAACCCATCACAGGTTCTTAAAACACGATGAGATATTCTTTGTGTGGCCCAAGACCATTCTTCTTCCATTGTGGTCCAGGGAAGCCAAAAGTTTGGACACCACTGGTCTAGGTCATTATGATAATCAGAAGTGATCACAAATCATTCCGACCAGGGTAACAGTGCTTGCTTAGGAGTCCATTCAAAAGCCCTGCCTCTCTGTTGATCTCTTTAAAAATACTAAGCAAAAGACAATGAATCTTCCAGCTCAGCTGATTCCATTGTGATTGATCGGAGTCAATTTTTAAGGTAATTGATGATATTGCCTTAGTTGAGTCTGTTAGTACAAATAATTATTAATCAATATGCTCTCAGCTCTTACTTCAGAAGATAATTCTAACACATGATTTATTCTGAACATTTCACTTGAGCTACCTTTACAAGAGAAAAATCAATTGGCAAGTGGTCTAAAGCACTTTAATTATCCGCAGCTACGTATTCCTTTCTCAGCCATATTTACTCAGGTACCTGGCTGTCCCTTTCTGGCAAGGGTGACAGGAAGTTTTTCATTGCCACGATAGGAAGATAACATATGTCTCATCTTTGATGGACTGAGCTCATTTAAAGTGATTTATTTAAATGCCTTAAAAACAAAGCACTGTGGCTTTACTGGAGAGTATTTTAGCATAGCCATGGAAGAAGAGGGACGTAGTGGCAATTTCTGTTCATTTGGAAAGCAGCTTACTATTGTGCATAGTGAATGCCATGTAAGTCAGTTTACACTGAAAACAATGGGGAGACTAGAATCACTGCGAAGTGGTTAAGGCATGACGCATTTCAAGGGCTCAGAGTATAATACTCTATACGTTGTTGTTGTTGTTGTTGTTGTTGCAGAGGCTTTGTGGCTTCCTTAGGCTAAGGCTTTGCAGCCTAGAATTTGTTGTTTTGCCCTTTCAGGCAATGTCTTGATGAATGTTGTGGTTTGGCATTTTGCTCTGTGAGAAGGGATGCAGAAGAAAGTAATCAGCACCAGCAAAGAGCCTGCCTTTGTTCCCGAGTGGAGCGTCCGAGCATCTGTTTTTGTTGTACTCGTGAAGGGTACAGGAATGTGTGGGCCTTGGCCTGAGACTTCTAGACATGATTGTAACAGATGGGAATTGTAAACAGCACTTCCCTGAATTGTCATGGTAGAAGCCCTCCAGCCAGCATTAGATGCTCTGTCTCACTTCTTGACAGTACTGGGTCTCCTGCTACTATTGCAGCAGATCTAAATGGCAAAATGTGAAGGTGTCCAGCAGCCTTCAGGGCCGGTTCTTTAAGTGCCTCCACACCCTACGCCCATGTGCTCCTGGGACACACAAAGCCTGAGCCCATCAACATACCAACCAACTGAAATTCCAGTGTCCAGTCTCCAGAAAGTAATGTTCTTAAGTGTTGAATAGAGTTCACACTACCAATTAAACAGTGGCGGAGATGAAAGGTGGGTTTGGAAAGGACTTGGGATTTTTCGGGAGCTAATTTAGTGGACATTTTTGGAATGTCTGGCTTAGAATTAACTCTTCAAGGAAGACCAAGAAAAATGAAACATTGCTTCTGTCTACAGGAAGCCTCCATCCTCTTGGGGAGGGTAGGAGTGGAGAGGTGAGACATCAGACACTAAGGATGCAGGAGAGACGGGGTTGACCCCAGAAAAGCCAGGGGAGAAGGCAGATGGACAGAACTGGCTGACAGCCACGGGCCCTTGCGGTCACCACTGCTTATCTCTCCTTGTTCCCCTCCTCCAGACGTTCACTGCAGTGCTCTATGGGAACAGCAGCTCGCTCTGAGCTGAATGGAGGGAAACGGGTGTAAAAGCTGGGGCCAGCCATGGTCTTTGTGGTGACTTCTTCTAGAATGAGTCTTAGATTTGCCGACTGAGTCCAGGGGACTTTATGACAAGGCGGTGCGATTGAGGATTGAGTGTCAGAGCAGTTAGGGGACAACCCATATTCCACCTCATAGATGTAGATCATGATGTTTAGAAACCTTTCTAACTGGGAGACACTTTGAAAGCTGATGTTTTTGTAAGAAAGTTGTCACCTTTACTAGAACATTCCTTCCACACCACTCCTCCTACATTTCTTCTCTCACAAGTTGCCTCCCACCTTGCAGTGACAGGGCTAACCTTCTCCAAGTCCTGGCATTTCTCTGGGCCCAAGTGCAGGTTGTGCACCCTGACTAGCATTGTGAATCTCAGGCATGTCACTTAACTACGTTGAGGCACAGTTTTCATCTCTGTAAAATGGGTATAAATACTTTACTCCTGGGGTTATTGTGAAAATGCAACGAGGCTAATTTTAAAGCATTTTCTAATCTACAAAACTCCTCCATGCATTTTATTATATATACACACACATACATATGTACATATATGCATGTTGTAACAGTATGTAAGGTGGTACTTTTTCAATGCCATTATTCCTTATAGCTACTCTGGGGCCTGCCAACATTTCTATAACTGTTTTAGTTCAGAGATGAAGCTCTGAGTTTTTGTTCTAGTAACTATTTGCCCTGTCCTTTTTACTACTAAAATGACTTCAATATCCTAGAGCTGAAATGTGAGAGGTAAAAATATCCTAAATATAAATGCCATGTCTCTATTATAGTAGTACTTCAATAAGGACTGTATCCAGTAAGTGAAGGATTTACTTAATACGATTTCTTCTTTTCCTTTTGCTTTGGTTTTGATTTCTCTGTTTAATAAATAAGAAGACTAATTTAAACCCTTGTCTTCCTCTGATGGTATTTGAAGCGCCATGTGACAACTTTGCTCCTAATGGGTCATACTAATGACATGATATGAAAGACAGTGTTCTTTGGAGCAAATAATGGAATTCTCAAAGACCAATTAAAGTTGCCAAAGATATTTGTGGATCAGGACCCAGGGCAATGCTTACATAACCTCTCCACTGTTTTCTCAGGTTTGAAGTGAAAATACAGGCAGAAACTACATGTGTAAACACGATATATTAATAGCTGATCCAATCTGCCTAACAAAATAAACCAGGAGTCTTAGGTCCTAAAAGTGATAGCCATGGTGTCGAATGTCCTATTCCCCTTTATTCCCAAGGATGGGGCTATGACAGGTGAAACACAGCATTTGTTTAAACAGAACAGGAAGACCACAAACCATTCAAGGGCAGGAAGTGGCAATAAATAGACACCCAGTTGAAGCAGCAGGCCCTTGAGGTGAGCCGAATGCAATCACTCAGTGTGGAATTCTGCCAGGGCCTCCCGGTTCCATCAAGGGATGCAGTGAACTTTCTAAAATGTCAAGACCTCTGTCTTATCTCCTCCTGAAGATGAGAAAGTGAGATGTGAAGCTCCTGCCTGGAGGTGGAATTTGTTTTTAATGATAGGTGCTGATCTCTTTTGCAGGCTTTGAACCTAAGAGCCAGGGCTCCCAAAATAGCTCCTTGAGGAAAAAGAAAAAACAAAGCCCAAAGGCCTGGGCCGTAGGCTGGTGTGCAGGCATTGGTGATCTGGGTTGTAAATCGACAATCCCTTTAAAAGAGGAAGACCTAGTTAAGGAGACTTTGGTTTTCTTTTAAGACAGCAATGAGTGCTCTGGGCAGCTTGCCCCATTGGAAAACAGAATAATGCTAATAATTTGCATTTTTATAATACCCCTTGGCCTTGTGGGTCTACAAGCACTTTGCAAACATCAATTAATTCTCTAAACCCCTGTGCATCCAGGGATATCATCAGTAACTAATCATGAAGGAGGGCCGAGATTCCTGTTAAAGAACACCGCAGGCTTGGGAGTTAGGAGGTTGAGTAGAATTTTTATGAGAAAGAACCTCAAAGGTAGAATGTTGATCAGCCAGTGTGGGAAATAAACCTTCATCTTATGACCATGGATGAAGGCCTAACACCTAACATTTTGTTTCTCTCCTGTGATTTTAGGCATTTGTGTGAGGTCTGCTCTGTGATTCTTCCATCTCTTGCTGTTCCCTCTTCATTTTCAAAGTTCTGTTTGTGCTGGATTTGAAACCCTAGCAAGAAAGCTCTGGGCTCCATACTGGGATTCAGTATTTCTATAGCTGTTTTAATGGTCAGTTCAAAGATTCTTTCATTCATTCACTCAGTCACTATATTTGAAAAACACAGATTTTTCAGTTTTTGCTCCCTGTTAGATATTGAGATAGTCCCAAGAATTTATATGTGAGAAAAGTACTTCCCTGTTCATAGTCTAGGGGGCTGGTGCTATTTTCTTTATTCTCTTGATGTCTTACGAGCATTTATTTTCCCTAGTTTAGCTAACCTAGATGTTAATATCATTGAAATGTTTTTGCAATTTGGATGTAGTTTCCCAATAAACTTATATAGTTAAATTTCTTACAAGAAAGACACACTGCATAATGATGTGGCATAAAAGAGTCCATTTATGTGCATAGTAAATATCACTAATTGTGGCCTGGTAGTTTGAAAGCCTGTCAGAATTTGTGAAAAGTTCATATTTTAACTTTTTTTTTTAAAGAAAATTCTTTTAAGAAGTGTGGTTTGGAAGCTGGACCAACAAAGTGCTCCTTAGTGTTGTCGTTAGGGAATTTGCTTGTGCTAAATAGATAAGATGAGTTCGTGATCTGGCCTGCATCACATGGAGCTGCTGGGTACTTCTGACACGCTTGAGAAACAACAATTCTAGCAGTTGTTTCCTCCAGATTCCCATTGCATTAGATTTTCCAAAAATTCAAGTAATTTGAACAACAACCCTTTCTAGATTCCTTCAAAAGCCAACTTCCATCTAGCTCTTTCTAAGTTATAAGAATGAGTGGTATATGAATTCTTGAGCTGCCTTCTGTGTTGAGGCCCGTATACCGTATGTCTACTGGGGTGGGAATCAGATGAAATGGACACATCATTCTTACGTTACTTTCAAGTTGGCTAGTGTGCTATTGCTCCCAGTGTCTTGGCTCGAGCTGGCTGTCAGGACAGCAGCCCAGGCGTGGACTCAGGAAGGGAAGAGCTCTGTTTGGTGTGTGTGAAAGATCAAACATACCAGAGCTGGATGATTTCCAGCAAGACACACACTTTCTTTGCAGGCTGTTGCCAGCTGGTTTTGCTGTGCAGTAGTGCTAAGCTTTGCAGATTGAAAACATCTGGCTTTTCATCAGCCTGTGTCCTCAGAAAGAGAGACGTGTTAGCTGAAGCAAATTCACCGAATTCTTATCTGACACATTTAGTTGATCTCGATGTAATAAACTGGGGCAGTTTCTGAGGCTGAATCTTGTAACCAACAGTGCAATTTCTCTCTTCCATCCTTACCCTGCCTTTGGAAGAACCTTCATTTTAAAATCTAGAGCTAAGCCTTTATTTGGTGCTTTCAAATACGATGTTAATGGCGATTTCTGAAGGGACCAAGAGTCATTTGCATAGAGGTCACACACAATGTTTTCTGTAGGAGCTTCCTGAATTACGGAAGATGCAGAGTAATCCCATGTAATCAGAGGTCGGCATGCTCCAAAAAGAGGACTTGTGACCTGTTGCTCCTAAGAGCAGTAGCTGTCTGGTGTTAACCGATTACCGAGGAAATAAAAGAAATGTGTAAATAGTAGAAATGTTGTATTCCTTTTATTTATTTTTTTAATTGATTTTATTGTTTGAGAGATGGTGAGAGAGAGAGAGAGAAAGGGTGAGCTTTCAGAGCAGTCTCCATATTTGTACATCATTAGCTGTGACATGGTTTCATTCCACAGGTGGGTGTGGGGCCTTGGAAGCAGAAACCGAACCGAGCGCCTCCTACATGGGAGGCAAGAACCTTCACTGCCGTACCATCCAGGCGGTTACCAGTTATGTCACAGTTCAGCATATGGATTTGCACAGGCTGGGGCCGGGAATCGAACCCTGGACCTTGAGATTGTAAGGCAAGCGCTCAACCACTGTGCTATCCTGACATCCCTGAAAAGTTGTATTTCTTTACTAGACTCAGACTGAGAATCAAATACAAATTATGATGATGGAACTCTTTTGGTCATTTACCTTTTGAAAGCATCTTTTATGATTTTGTATCTTATTTTTTCTGCAGCACTTTAAGTGGCTTGATAGAGAAGTTTCCAGACTGAAGCTCAATTTCAGTCTCTCTCTGAGTTTAGCATACGAATGTTTTTATAACTTGCAAAATGAACATCACACCGATTCATGTTCTTGAGCAGCAATATACAAACCAAACATTTGTTAATTGAATCATAGCTTCCCACTGAGTTAAGACTTCAGAGCCACTGATCAGTGTTTGTAATTGGTCGGTGGTTGTCATTGGTCTTAGCATTATAGCTTGAAGTGTCTCAAGAAGTTAGTGACCTGTTAAAACAGAATTCACTAGAGAAAGTTCTTCAAAGAGACTGGGAAAACCCAGGACCCTTTATATTGTGTCAGTGGTAATGTTGTACACCTATTATGTGCCAGGTATATAGCAACACAATAATTCTACCAAGATGGTAGTAATTATCCTCATTTTATGTTGAGGGTCAGAGAGGTAAAGCAGCTGGCCACAGGTTGCACAGCTGGTAAGTTCCTCTCTTAGTTGCCCCCCTGGTAACCAAAAATATATTGGATCATTTTGGAGTACTTACCCTAGTCCCTCCTCCAATTCTAAAACACTCAGAATGGAAAGGAAGCAAATGTCTTTGAGCATGCGGAGGGGTATACTAAGCAGGTATACTAAGCACTGAGTTAGACACGCTTCCTCTTGCTAATGATGCGTTAGCCATTGAGGATTTTCTTCTGGTCCACAAGTACATTTATTGCTATACGCTACCTCCATGAAGTGTCATCTCAGCCACACAAGAGAGACCCGACTCCCTAAAGATAGCCTCCCCTGTTTCCCTACCTGCCTAAGTTACTGGCATTCTGTATTATTAGACTTTTCACCACAGTCTGGCCTACACATACATGCTCCCCTGCACATGTGCTTCTTCACTTCTTTTGCATGTTTCTAAAGGAAGCAGTTGAGAAATAGGCTCTATTAAAAATGTAATGTGGTACTGTTTGACGGATATTGCTTTTTCATTGCTTTTTACCTTGGACTTCATCTTGCCCTTTCATAAGCCTGAATACATGTTTTGTGTAGGTTTGCTGGATTCGAATTAGATCTCAACTAGAAGATAATTTTATTTAGAACAGATATAACCAAGCATATGGTATTTGGTATGAGTTATATGAAGAAAGTCAAATTATATTATGAACAAATGAGTTCTGAGTGGTTTTTCTTTCTTTCTTTTTTTTTTTTTAGTCTGGGGACATTTATTTATCTTGGATTGTTACAGAGATTTTCTGGACTATTTTGCTATAATTACCGTGATTAATATTTAAGTGGTATGTTTACATTTTGAGTTGATTTATATGAAACTTAGCTTTTCCTCCACTAAAACACTCAGGTTTCTCATGTTACCCCAGTGATAGAAACCATTCTGTGTGCTGCGTGCCTTCCACATTCAAAGGCTTTCCCAAGTTGACAAATAGCCATGTACCCACCCATATTTTGCAAAGTGGCAGCCATTACACAGGCAAAATGTTCCACCAGAGGACTGTCCTTCCAGATTCCCATACTATTTATAGATACCTCTACTTAGGGCCTCTGTGACCTGCAGTACATTTTAAAATATAGTCTTTAACTTGTGTGTGTGTGTGTGTGTGTGTGTGTGTGCACTTGCTGCAGATGAATTTCCTATGTGTTATTTCTGTTTTATTAATAGAAGGGCGGGGAGAAATAGCGCCATCTCCCACCTCCCACCCAACTCCATCCCAGTGTTTTTTCTTATGTTCCCTCCCCCGGTTCCTGAAAGAGGGGCAGCTCTCCGGCAGCACCAGTCTGTTTGCGTGGTTATCTGGAGAGTCCGCAGCCACCAGCCATTGCCTGCTTCAAGCTCCCGGCCTCGAGTCCTGACCCCAATGCTTGTTTCTTATCACATCCTAACCAAATCGTCCCACTTACTTGAACTTCAACGCCAACACTAGGAACACATTGATCATAAGACACTGGCTCTTCTTAAATTGTACAAGCACTGTAGTAGCTGACCATTATGCACATTATGGGGAGTTGAAATTTTTATATTCATTATCACCAAACATGTTTTCCCTCATTGTACCACAAAGCGTTCTTTTTCTTTTTTGGGGGGAGCTGACAAATGTTCATCCCTTTGTAGATCCCAACCCCCATACCGCAAGGTGCAGTGTTTCATGATGAGTTTAGGTGGAGGCAGGGCTGGTCCATTCTACATGGTGTTTGCAGGTAATGCAATAGAAACCATTCGGCAGAAATCAGGCGGACCTGGGAAGTCTACTTATCCCTATTTTTCCTTAGGACAAATTCTCACAATAAAGGTATCAAGGTCAGTGGTTGCGACGTGCGCTGTCTCGTGGGTTTCTTGATTTCACAGAGACATTAAAATTCATTATCTTGTTTTAAAAAGAAAAAACTATTGGCACCCACCTCTTTGAGGTCTGGTGGGAAGTGGGCTGTGAGCTGTGGCCTGAGCTGACTTGTTCCTGAAACGCTTTGAGTGAAATAAATCTCCCCTTTTGGTGCTGAAATCTCAGGGTTTCCATTTGCTGTACTTGGATTTATAAATGAAGGAAATCATTTGCTGTAGGTAATTCTATTAGAAGACAGTTTATTGATGCCAGTGTTCATTTTATTGGCGAAGGCTCAGCTTATTCACAATGCATCTTTTATCCCCGTCTCTGTCACTGAAAAATTTCCAGCCAAAAAAGTATTATTCTAATTAGATCATGCATATGGAACATCAAAAAACTTTTCATGCATATGTAACTTTTCATAACAAAGACAGCAGAAAATACTTCTGCAGACATTGAGATATATATATATATATATATATATATACACACACACACACACACATACATACACACACACACACACATACATACACACACACACACACACACACACACATACACCTAAGGTATGTTTCAGTATTATGTCTCAGGACCAGAGAGAGTAATTTGTGTGACTAACTTCATAAGATATGAAGCACTTGAAGAAACTAGAATGACTTGAAGGCTAGAAATCCCCATCCGGGAAAAGCCACAAGGCGTGCAGCGGATGAAGGGGTGAGGGCCAAGGAAGCGAACAGTCCTTTCTGGTGTCGCTCTATTAACTGGGAAGGCGGATGTCCCCAGGATCTTTAAAGCAGCTGAGATGCCCCCTAGACTGAGCGAGCTTCCCACCCTTTCAAGGGCGCTCCTTGATCGTGCGTTCGACTTAACCCAGGCACTTGGAAACAGCCCTTGTGTTCTAATTGCCCAGTGGGTTGGGGTTTGGGGACAATAAGTGGATCTCAAGGAAGGGTCAGGCTTGAAAGCCGGCAGCCCAGGGAGCAGACCAAATCAGAGACTGAAGAACAGCCTTTTTTTTTTTTTTTAATTGTTGAAGATAGAGGTTTTCTCTCTTAAACATTTTGAAATCTGATTGATGAATACATGTCAAATTGATACGTGTTCTTTTATCTCATTCCATCAGATCATGAAGGAAAATCACAGCTCTAAAAGAGGTGTAGACCAAGTATTATTGTCCCACAAAAGGGATAATAGCGCAGGAGCTGCGCAGGGCAGAGTGTGGGCCAGAGGCAAAGCACAGGGCAGAGCGCAGCACTCGGCTTCTGACGTTTCCTGCTGCCTCCTTCACCCTCCTCTGCGCTGAGTGCCATGTTACATATGTGGTGCGTTCTTAAAATACCGCACGACCTCTCGCTATTCTCTTGCCTTCAGCGTGCCCATATATACCAGCCTTAGATTTTAAGATCAAGACATTTATAATAAAAACAAATAGTGGCACAGGTTCCTCTAACCCCACTCTTCCTAAGGAAGGATTTTTACAGAGGAAAATAGCCTTGATTGTGCACGCTTGCAAATCACTTTCCACTGATGTTCTAGTGACCCAGGAAAACCCTATGAATTCAGTTGCTTTGTCGTTTAGGGTTTTATAATGAGTTGACTTCATTAATCGCTCTAGCAGGGTTTACCATTTGCAAACTTGCATTTTTCTGGGTTTTGTTTTTCTTAATTATAGTCCATTTTGGGCTCTGATTGCACATCCAAGTCCCTGACCCCAGAAGGTTAGGCGTTTTCCAAAGCTTCAGGTGGTGCTGGGGAGAGTGATTGGTGAGCCCGGATGGAGCAGGGAGGGGATTGAGGGACTGGTACAGGTGGCAGGAGCTGCCCTAGAGACACAGCACAACACCACTGGGCCCATTATTTGGGTTGGAAATACGTAAGAAAACCTTTCCTCAAAGTGGAAACAATAAACAAATTATCCACGTCACAGTCAGCTAATTGAGGCTGTCTCTCAATAAACAAGTGGATTTTCTGCTAACAAGCATTTTCACGAATTTAATCTCTAGCATTCACCTGCCCTTCCCCCATTTTACTTGTGCTCAGTAAAATTTTTCTTCATTACATGACATATTAGTAATACTTAATCTCTCTATGTTTTGCATCTTCTGGACTTAAAAGTCCATGAATGTCATTTGATTGCAGGGTACAGTTAAAAAAAGAAATCTGAATTAAACGTAAATTGATTAAACTCTTTTTATTTTTTGAATGTAATAAATCAAGGAAGGGAAGCAGCAGCCAATGTAGCCCTAGGCATGCAAGACCTAGTTATCTCAGGAGCAAAGCAATAGTCTCCTTTTATATAATAATACCCTCTTTTAAAGTTATGTATATATCAAGTTAGAATGATTAATTTTGTTAAAAAATATGAAATAAAGTTTTAGAGAAACAGATCTGTTAAATATTTGAATTACTTACTATTTTTCTGTTTCTGGTTGTTTTCAACCAGTGCGTGAAGGAAATTCAGTGACTGAAGTCCCTGTTTGGAAATTATCTTAATACATTGAGAGGGAGACACTGGTATAAGTATGAAGAATACAGTATGAGAACTTAAACACCTGTTTTCTGTTTAGCAATATAAGGGGTTTTAAATGAGTTGACACAGGGGAATTTAACACTTAAACTGTTAATATAATTTTACTTTAAAATTCTCAATCATCCCATAAAACTGATTGTTTTAAATTCCCTTTCTTATATGTCCTATATTATTCAGTCTGTATTCTTATAATTCAAGGGAAAGTAGTAGCTTTATTAGGCATCTTGTAATCCAGAATGCTCATTTATTATAAATTGTCTGATACTTGAATGTCGAAATAAAATATCCCATTGCTTGCCTGAGGAATATTTTTCCCCAAGTGAAAATATATTTTATTTTATGTGATTGTGATGATGAAATTGTTTTGTACACATTCTGAATCAAAAATTCATGGAGACAATTTAAATGGGCAAGTTTATGATCCAGTCTCTGGGGTCCCTGCACTGGCATATGAAAGCCTATTTAAGTTTAGTTTTAATTTCCTTTATGACTGAACGTGGTTTCTTTTGGTTCAGACACACGCATATTCAGTTGCATGAATGCACGTGTACACACCGAGAAACCATAAACAGGACTTTTCTAAGTTATCAAGGCAATTTTCTGAATGAGCTGCAAAACTGAAATTAACATCTTTCTGTAGCATCATCAAGGACAAACATCCATCATCTGCCAACCTTGTCTGATGCTTAGCTATCCATGAAGTTAATGTGGATTTTGTATATAAGGGCTCATAGTCAGGGAACACAAGCCATTCTTTTTACTATGTGCGGTTAAATCCATAATGGTTCATACTCTGATTTAATTAGTTCTCATCATATAATGTGATGCAGCCAGATTTATGTAATTAATAATGCTGCTGATGCTAATAACTTTGCCATTCTAGCTATCAGAAACTCAAAAGTGTCAAATTAAGCATTTGGATTGTTTTAAAAATACAGTGAATTTTCAATTAATTTAGAAGTGAATTTGTATTAAAATAAAATTGAATACTTTAACTAATACTGTTCTTCCCTATGATAACTAAGCAGGTAGCTCGACATTATGGGTCATTCTTTTTCTTAATGAAATTGTGTACAGAACCTCATGGTATAAAACTGATAAAACAATTTTATTTATTAGTAGAAATGTAGTTTTAAAGTCAAAGATATTACATTTTTTTTATTATTAATATCACTTGTTGAGAATTTTGAGTCACCTCTGTAGAATCAATCTTAGGTTTCTGAGAAACAAAGTTTGAAAAACATCCATCTACTGAATGGTATCCAAGCTCTTCGATTTGACAGTTTTCTTACTTTATCCACAATGTAAATTCCTACCTGATATGTCCTTTGTGCATAGGTTGTCTCACTGTGCCCTGAGCATTCAGGTTCCATAACTGCATACCCCAATCTGGCATGCTAGTTCGCTCTTCTCTCTTTACACATTTTTCTTGACCCTCATGATGTAAACTCAAGTACTTTGTTATAATTAATACCATTTCATAACATCTTTTGTATTAACATCCTTGGCTCTATGAAGTCACTTAACTGCTTAATGTGCATGTCTTGTCTTCCTAACTAGATTGTAAATTCCTTCAGTTAAAAAAAAAAATATATATATATATATATATATATATATATATATGCACTCTTCCTAAACTTAGCCCAGTACAATGTTGTGCGTTGTGCATATAATTTTGTTTGACAAATACTTGAAAGATGAAATTTTGACAGTCATATCTTTCAAAAAAATCCATTTTGAGCAGTCCTACTTGAATAGATAGCACTCAAGTGTGTTTCTGTGTGGCCATATGTAAGGCTGGATACATTTTCCTAGATAGCATTATTATGCTGGGTAACATTCCTGAGACCTAATGGTCAACCCACCCAACCAGCACCGACGGCCTTGCTTTGATGACCTACCATGTGGCATGCTGCCAGGAGGACGTGCTTCCTTTCCTTGCTGAAGGAGGGCAGCAGAGTCTTCCCGGGGGTCCCTTGGTGATGAGAACTATGGCACAAGGGCTCGCACTGCAAAACCCAAAGCAGGGAAAGGAGCCAACAGCTAGGATTCCCAGGGTCACATCAACTTGTTGGCCTTCTTCATTTGCTGTGATAATAGAACCTTCTGTGACTGTTTGTCCAGGTGCTCAAATGTGGAAAATGAAGGAGAGTGACTGGGCAGCTGTGTGAGTGGTTATGTCAGAACGGGGGGATGACCTTGCCCTTAGAGAGCCGGTCAGATATGTGCCCTCCTTCCAAAAGAGTGAGAGTAATGGTTTAGAACTTGGAAGTCTTCCCGGCTTTACCATTGTGCTGCTATGTGTGTGGTAAACATACAAGTAAGCTGCTTCTCTGCTTTCATTTACCCGAAAGGAAAATGATAGCATTCTTCATCTTAAGTTTCCTGTATGAAAAATGGGGCCATTCAACTCTTGGGGGAGCAAAGAAATTCCAAATTTTCAACAAGTCCTGGGGGTAAGTATTGAGGGTTTTGTTAGAACATTGCATGTGTCCTTACCCAGCTCTGACATTCATGCTGTCCTTCTACCTCTAGCTGACAGCTAGAACTGGATTTATTATTACTTGAACAGCATGAATTCTGACAGTGTGGAAGTGGGTGTGGCTGTCTGCAGGGCCTCGGTTTGCTGGCACTCTATGTGGTTAGAGAGGGCGTGCAGTTTATTTCATAGTCAGCTGAGAAAGCGTGTTGAAGAAATCTGGGGAATTCCGAAGGAAGACAACACAGTCCACACCCTCACAGAGATGAATACCTAGTTGTGAAATAAGGCATCCATATGTGAAAAATTAATTTATGCAATAGGACTAAACAATTCTGAGTAATTAGTCATGTGGTAAACAAAAAAGTACTTGAATTCAAAATGGGCCAAATCTCTGATGTCTGAAATGATTTGGAGCATTTTATGAAAGGATTCCCAGCAGGGCTAGGATATAAAGTGTAGCAGAGCTGATAATGATGAATATTTATTGTTTCTTATTTGTTTTCTCATTGTTCGTGTATAATAATGAATACATTACTCACTACTTCTAATCTGCAGATATTGTTATGTAAATATCACAGCAATCATCTATACCTTTTTAGCAGGATATTTTAATTCCCATTCATGTAATTTTACTTGGATTATATATATATGTTTTTGTTTTGTTTTTTTCTGGTCACCAGACACATCAGAATCTTAGGAAGCTCAGAGATGTGTAACAGTATAAATGACTTGTGTGGTGAGTGGTGACAGCAGATGAGTGACCTGCGTCCTGGCTACCCAGATGTGATCTGGGGACCAGCAGCATAGACATCACCTGGGAGCTTGTTATAAACACAGCAGAACTGCAGGCCACACCTGCAACCTGCTCAATCAGAATTGTATTTATACAAGATCCCCAAATAATACATATAGACGTTCAATGTAAGGAATCAACTTTGCTGTTATTCACACTGGGCATTTAGTGTTCTATTCTCATCCGATTCTGTTTGAGCTCCTTACCAAATTGTGAAGGTGGGTCTTTTAATCACTAGAGATGTGCTTTTCCCTGAGCATGACACATTACTTAACAGAACAAAGTTTTGCAGCATTAGGCATGAATGATTCTGGCCATTTTCTTAGGCCGTGGAGTTTTTCAAAACTCAAACCATGTTTTGGAAAATGATTTTCCCTTTTATATCTAAGTCCATCTGAATTCAATTTTGTGGGAAATTTAAGCCACATGTTTCTGATTCATTTATACTTAACCCTTGAGAAGGTTGTGTAACAACAGCAATTGCCTGTCGAAAAAATGTCTGTCTTTTAGGAAATCCATCATAAGGGCAGAGAGATGGGGGAAAGGGAAAGGGAAGAAGCCACTGGAAAGACCCCAGAGAAGTTGGGGTTTGACTTCAGGCCACTGAACCTGGAAGCTGGTGTGTGGATTCCCTGAGTGAATGGCTTCTGGTTTACACATCTTTGGCAGGAGTTGGGGAGGGGGATGTACAGGCAGTCTCATGTGCTGAAAAGAAACAGGGACACATGTAGGTCGTGTGGCATAGACAAAAGTCATATTTTTACTAGCCATACATTAATATTTCTCTCCCTTTATATACAAATTATATTAATATCCTTTTGTAAAAGATCTGTATTTTCACACCTCACCCCCACCCCCAGAGACCTGGCCCATATTTAATATTAGCCACCTCTTAGCATTGCTGACAGAGGATAAAGTGCTACACATAACAGCTGAGAAAGCCTCGATACATGATGAACGTAAAAGAGCAACTTTAATTATCTTTACTTGGAATATTATAGTGTGATCTAAGGTATAACCAGAGAATATTTTTTAAAATCACTTAGCTTCTTCTTTGCCTCTTGGTAAAATTTGAATTCCAGCTTCTCCAATCATACATTAAATGCAACATCTTTTTTTATTGCTTGATGGATAGAATGTATAAATATATGTATACATATGAGGGTGTATGTCATGAATAAAGAGTGAGTGTTTATGGTAGAAGAAAACAATGATCAAATTAATCATGATTTCTATTTAGAAATCTATCCCCACATTTAGTTTGTTTGTTTAGATAAGAGGCCTTGGCTTGATTACAGTTCTTAGTAGCCACTGGTAAACGCAAGGGCATTTGAATTCCATGTCTGACACATTATTTCAGGCAGCCAGCAAATACATATTCATATGACAGATGTTCTAATCAAGACTGAAGGTCTTACTTAAATATTTTACAAAGCGACCTTGGTGCTAGAAGGCAAATCGAACGCGAACAGAGATAGTGATCTTGCCAGGTTTCCTCGCTGTAGGCTTTGCATGATCATGTCTTATGGCATGTAATGCCTTCAGACATGCCATGCCCTTTATCTAGAAAGAAAGCCTTTCTCCTCTGTCATCAGCTGCCTGACTCTTCCGGCCAGGATCACCCAATGTCAATCTGTGAGCCTTTTCTATGCCCTATGTCTAGGGTCCATGTCCACCGTCTGTGCTTCCCACACATTCTGGGCTTACCTCTGTCCTAACGTTCGTTACTCTGGTGTATAATTAACTGCGTGCCTGCCTTCCCCAGGGTAGTGACTGTCTCATGTAGCCTTATGCCTGCCACCAAACACAAGAGTAAGCAACTCAATGACGTTGTGGAGTGAATAAACGTGTGACTTACATAGTAGTCTAAAGCAGGTCTTAAAAGCTAAGCATCTTCTAATGATGCCAAACTTAAAATTTGAACTGGAGGACTGAGTTTGTTAAGGGTTCTGCAGACGAATCTAGTGTTGTAGGTTTGTGTTACCTTGCTTCTCTCCCCTTGGCCAGCCACCTCCCAGACGCCCACTGTGCATCAGGAGAGGCTGTGTGATCGAATACTGTGGTGCACTCTGATCATCAAGTCTAGAAAAAGACTCCCAAGCAGATGTACCAAGGAGCCTTTGTTCAGTCCTTGGAAGTCCATGCTCTGTGCTTTCCCTTAGGTTAGCACCCTCTCTACCTCACTTGCTCCATTCTTTAGCTTGTTGAAAATGCATCCCCGTTTTAAAGACTTGCCCAAATGACATTTTCACAATTTCTTTCCGTACCCTATTCCATTTTTGTTTGTTTGTTTGTTTAGTAAGCCTCACTGTCTGAAATGTATTCTTTTTCTCTTGTTTTAGTCCCCAAATGCCCATTTTCTTCCATTTGGTCCCCAGTAGAGAGGGGGACAGCTGACCTTTCAAAATTTTCTTCTCTCTCCATCTCTTGGATCATGTATCATCTCATTAGGGTTCCCAAAATTTTCTCATTATATTTGTGAGTGAAAGTAAAACTTGAACACTCCACTCCAAGTTCATCTCCAGAAGGTCTGGCTTCTTCTGTCACCTCCTGCCCTCCTACGTGTCTTTTTCCCCAGACACATGTTCTGTTTGCTTTTGTTACCATCATGGGAAACCGAACTTACTCCTATACTCTGTTCTGCATTTGGTCTTCCTCTGCAATTGTAAACGTCTTGAAAGCAAAGGTTCATGACTCTCCTATGTATTTCCTAAAATGCTTGGTACACAAAGATGGAATTTTCAGCAGTGGCTTCTTTCTTTGACATACCTAGCCCCAGTTTTCTGAACTTGATTACAAAAATATATAACTGGTGGACTCAATTCCTACTCAGGGAAAAGTTTGTATATAGAAGAGGCATTTTAGAAAAAGAAGTACAGTACCAAAATTTAATGTGAAAAGCGCAGTGTGGAACAAAGCAGATTCCATAGTACACATTTCAGTTCTTTATTTATCAAAAGGGCAACAGACATTTCTAGGTAGCATTAAAGCATATTCCATTAAGTGCACTTCCAGGGTGCCATCTAATATAGAAAGTGGATTTGTCAGTATTACAGATAATTAGGATAACAGCAACACCAATAATTACTGCGAGAGGATTTTGTATGGCATAATTAATGCCCTCCAACTATTTAGAAATACTTGGATGAAAGAAGATATGCAAGTGGGAGTTTTGGTGCAGAAAAGACAAAAGCAAACTGTATTAACATGAAGTTACCAAACATCATGTTTTATGAGCACAGATTATCGAAACATCAGGACACAGCTGTTGGTGATAGATGCTCTTTTCAGTAACTACCTTGGAGCCAGTCAGGACTATCAAAGCAGAATACAGCACTCTTGCAATGACTCACCACATTGCGTGCCTGTCCTGGAGATTTCCCCAGCGTCTCAGAGAGTATTAGGCGACATGGAACCACAGAGCTCTGTGTGAACCTGAATAGTTAGCATCAAAACCAAGCTTTAGCAAGATGTGTTGGCATAGCTCAAAAATATGTTCTCAGTTCTCTGGATTAAAGAAAAAAAAATAAAAAATCAGAAACTGATTTTAAAATTAGTGTTTACTATGACATGTTTTATGCTAACATCATTTTGCAAGAAAAAAAATAAATTAAAAAAAATGCTTGAAGTCAAAGTAGGCAGCAAGGGAATTATCTACTAAACTTTCATACCAGATACAAAAATATTACTAAATAACTACTTCTGAAACTTGGTGTGTAGTCTGCCATGTACTGAATTATTAACATTTCTGTCAGAGGAGGCATTTTTTATAAAATATTTAAGCTACACATCTCAGAACTCTATTTTAGCAAGTGATACCCAAGCTATAAAATGAAGATAGCGTACATGTTACAGTTCTGTCAAATATGTAACCTTTTCATTAAGGGAAAAAAGAACCTAGCATGGAGCCATTACTAGTGGCATGACCTTTGCTCAGAAAGATCCATGTTGCAACATAACGCTCTTGTACCCCCGGGAATAGTGCAGGTCAAAGGGCAGCCCTTTCTGTTAACATTGGTCCATGATTTTAGGACACAGAGTTAGTGGATATTTCACTTAGTACCAAAGGTCTATTATTGTACCAAAGGACACAAATAAAGTAGCTATAAAAATAATTAAACTAGACAACGAATTAGAAATTAGTAAGTCCTTTAAAACTCCCTTCTGTTCCTAGAGTAGAGATGTGTATTCTGGCATAAATAAGTTATTCTCTTTGAAGCTGGTAGAATAAGTTTAGAATATATCACAGAGAAATTGCCCTTAAGGAAGACATTTTTCATTTCACTCAATTCTGCTTTCTATGTGCTTTCTAATTTCTTTTGTATTTCAGAAGATGTTCTTCTTTCCATTTACCTGAATATTATTTTTTTATTTTTTCCATTGTGAACCACAGAAGTAACTTCTGACTTGAAGTTTTTAAAAATATTTCTTCAGAGACTGAGAATGTCTTGCCACTTGTGGAGCACCTTTTCATGACAACCACTCAGTACTGTGCCTTGTATGGACTATTATTATGAAAGGCTTTCCTGGAAGCCTAATTGTGCCTGGCGCAGCATGCATACCACGCAGCACTGGACAGCCTCACACACCAGAATGCACATTTGGACAGGATCGAGCGGTGATGGTGGATGTTCACAGTGACCCGAAGTGTTCAGTATAGTTTTGGGCTAAGGATCATTCATTAGAGTTAAACTTTTTGAAGTAAAATCTAGATGAGTCATAGAGAACCATATTTAATTGGTCATTGTGAACAAGTAGGGGATTTCTGCAGCCAAGCTTGGCTGCTCTCCTGTCTGAGGTTATTACCTCACATGCACATGCAGACAAGCCTGCTAGCAGCCGAATTCAGGAGGGCAGGGAAACTGCGCCGACTCTGCGGCAGGTGTAAATCTTTAGTGGTGCACCAGGCTTGTATCATTACTGCCCAGACAAATTAGTCATGCTTACTACATTTGTTCTCACAAATCACTCTCTTAATCAGCTCGATAGTTTTGTTTTTGCAAATGGTGGCCCTCAACAGTGTATTGTTTCAGATGGATTATTCAAAATGTTAACATTGAATTATACCAGCCACCCTTTCTTAAGTAGAAACAGAGAAAATGCAGATTACAAATATCTTTAAGGTTTACTTTCAGTATTGGTATTTTTTTTTTAATAAGTATTTAAGAAGAATTATTGGGGTGACATTGGTTGGTAAAAAATATGTAAGTTTCAGGTGTACAGCTCTTTATTACATTGTCTATACATTGTATTGTGTGCTCACCACCCAGAGTCAGTTCTTTCTCCATCACCATATATTTGATGCCCCTCCCTACTCCTTAACCTCCCCACTTATCCTCGGGTAACCGCTGAAGTATTGACTGTGCCCATGAGTTTTTGTTTCTTTGTTACTTTCAGTTTTATATTCAATTAATAAAAAAATAAAAGGAGATATAAATTTTTTAAAAGAATTATAAGTTGGTGTGTGTGTGTGTGTGTGTGTGTGCGCCCTCACATGCTGCAGGCTGTGTTTGCATAGTACAGTTGACCCTTGAAGAACCTGGTTTTGAACTGCACGAGTTCACTTATATGCAGATATTTTTTTAGTAAATACTGTAAATGTATTTCATCTTTCTTAGGATTTTCTTAACATTTTCTTTGGCTTTACTGTAAGAATACAGTATATAATATATATACTAAGCAAAATGTTTGTTAGTCAACTGTATATATTATTAGTAAGACTTCCAGTCAATAGAGATATTTGTTAAGTTTTGGGGGAGTCAAAAGTTATATACAGATTTTTTACTGTGTAAAGCATTGGTGCCCCTAATCTAGGGTGACCAGACGTCCTGCTTTTGGTGGGACAGTCCCGATTTTTAACAATTTGTCCTGCGTCTCGCGGCATTTTTTAAAAAGTCCCGATTTTTGGAAAGAATGCACGACAAGCTAGGGAACGGCAGGAGATAGACCAAATTTTTAATCAAGAACCCCCTCGCCTCCGGTCAGTGGTGTCCTGCTTTACCAATGTTAAAATCTGGTCACCTTACCCTAATCCCCACATTATTCAAGGGTCAACCATATTTTGTGAATGGCCTTTCATTTATAGGAATGAAGGACCTCAGGATCTCCCAGCCATGGGCTTAATTAGAGTCCTAGAGGCCTTCTGAGCTCTTTACAATGCCAGTGAAATTTCTGGTGTTTCCATCTGTCAGGGTCAAAATCAAATTTTATCTTGAGGCTTGGGAAGAATTAACACCCATCAGTACTTCTTAAAGTAGAGCATAGCCCATGTTTTGGATCAAACCAAACTTTATCACTAAATTTAATTTGGTTTTCCAATGAATTTTACCCAATAGAACAACTGTTTTTCAAAGTTTAATATTTTATCAACAATAAAGTAAACTCCCTTATTTCTACTTCATATCTTTGAGTCCAGTTCATTGAATCTGAGCGAGGGATTAGGGAAAGAAATAAAAACTAGCTGATTTCAAAGACAGAATGGTGATAGCATTAACCAATATAGGGATTAAAGAAGCAGGGAGGCTTTGTGGAGAAAGATTTCATTTTTTAAGTAACAGGTTCACAATGTTGTCAGCATATCTAGGTGAGATACCAGCAGGCAATTAGAATGATGGATGTGGTGTTTAAAAGAGAGGTCAGAGCTGGATCAGTAGGTTCCATTGCATGAAAATGATTACTGATGTCACAGGACAGACCAGCCCATGGATGCGGCAAACAGAGAGAGATAAAAGACAAGTAATAATTTAGGAGTACTCCTCAACACATATGGAAAATTTATGTTTCACCCAAGGAAGGAGAATAGGGTCAATTTTTACAAGAAATATGAAGACCAAAAAGAAGCCGCTCACTGCCTTAAGCTCCGAGAAAGTCACTTGAGAATTCAGTTCGCGCTGCTGAAGTCAAATTGTTGGATGTTGAGAAGACAGCATGAAGTGAGGGTGTGTAATGATTCTCATGCAATGTTGGGTATAGAAGAGTAGAAATAGAACTTGGTACTTATAGCTCAATTGAATAGGAAGGTCAAGGAAAGGTTATGAAGCTGAAATAAATCAACCAGCCATGAAGGAAGCATTGATGATGTATAAGAGGAAAATAACTCAGGCAGTGAAATCCTAATGACTCACCCAGAATGAGTGAGGGTAGAGAGGGAACTGTTCTGGCAGGTGGGTGGAAGAGGCAGTAAAATGAGATACAAAAGCCAGAGTTATTCTTGTGAAGAAACGAGCACATTTTGCCTCTTGGGCCATGATGGAGTTTGTCCTGTAGAGCATGAGGCAAAATGCCAGATACTCAGTAAGATTTCCATGAACACACTAGTCTGGCTTTTAAACTTTCTAATTTTCCTGAATTTAATATGTGTAAACTTTGGTATCTGCCTATCGAAAGGGAAGTGGTGAAGTTGGCGAGCTTCACAGGCAGTACTGAAGGATGGAAGAGAGGCTCATTGGGAAAATTAGAGGGCTGAGATTTATTCAGCTTAAAAAAGAGAAAACTGAATGGAAACCTAGTTCCTATTCTAAACACAAAGGGTTTTATGAGGATGAGTCTGACCAGTTTTTGCCCAACTCTTCTAGAGGCCAAAATAAGGAGAAGTTAATTTAATTTAAAGGAATTTTTTTCTCCTCCCACATTGTAGAAAGAACTTGATAAAATGTTAGAATAGGATTCTAATAGGAGCTGTAGTAAATCTTAAAAAAAAAATTAATAAAAAGACTCCTCTGTTTTAAATAACATATTTGTTTGGCTGAAGTCAAATTTCTTGAAGACTTTCCAGTTAGTGACTTGATAATGTCAATGCATGAATTCAGTCCATGTGGTTCAGAAATGCTACTACTTGCTTTTTTGAACCCAAATAAGTCTGTGAAAATAAAATACTCATGTGTGTGTGTGTGTGTGTGTGTGTGTGTGTGTCCATCCAACTGGGAGGGAAACTAAAAGTGTGTTCTGAATTAAAAAAACAAACAAAAACAAACTCCTTTACATGTAAGTCAGTTTTAAATTGTTTGTACACAGTGAAACTATAAGTCATCTTCAGCAGTGGCTTACAACAAGTCTGCAAAATTTGTCATTGAAATTTACCTAAATATTTCTCCAAGTAAAAAATATACATATGCTGGCCTCTAGTTCATTCAGACCTCTGTTTCTAACCATGATTCTGTTGTGTTGAATTGTCTAATATTCTGGTGTGACTAATTCAACCTATTCCACATTGAAAGCTTCTAAATATTATTTTCTAAAATATTCATATACATCATCAAATATATTTGTTGGGGATTCCAGGATGGCTCAGCAGGTAGAGCGCTCATCTTGCAGCCCGGGATCTGAGGATCAAATCCCGGCCCCAGCCTAGGTTGACTCACGTATTGAGCTGAGGTGTGCCCCTACTTCGGTTCTCTCCAGGGCAAGCTTCCAGGAGGCCTCTGGTTTGGTTGCTGCCCTGGGTGTGCTTACCATTCAGGAAGCCTCCAGCTCAGGGAGGTGTGTCTCCCATGGGGGAGGCCCCCTGCCTGGTTTCTGCCCTTTATGGCCCCATGCTCACCTGTGGAACAAAACTATAGCGGAAAATAATGTGCAGCTATAGAGACTACTCTGGGCTCTCCCACTTCTCTCTGTCTCCCTGTGTCAAAAAACAAAGTGTGTGTGTATTTGTTAAAATATGGTATCAAAATAATCCATTTTTTATTAATTCTTGGAGATTATAAGAATTACCGCAGTTGCATGCAGATGGGGTATGCACTTGCCCATTGCAAAAATAAGCTGTTATGCTTCAGTGCATTTAATGATGTTAACAGCTCAATGAAAAACATCCACATTTGAGATAAATATCAACTTTTCCACTAATCTCTCACAAGTTAGTCAAAAACAGAAGAAAATTTTATGGCCATTTCTTCTTTTTCTTCATAAGTTACTAGCTCTTTGTTTCAAATTTCCAGCCTTCCAAGAAGTTATTACTTCTCCACTTTAGGCAAAGGCTATATTAGTGATATGCTGTTCATTGTCTTCCACAAGTTGACCATGGTGTGTGCTGTTTTAAAGAACCATTTTTCAGTCCATATTGACTCTATAGTTTACGGAAAAAAATAATTTGTAAAGTAACAAATGGAATAGTAATCCAGTTTAGTTACATTGCTCCTTGTTACTTCTTTCCCTCAGGTGTTGATTGTTTTTGTAGCCCTTTGGTGTAAACAGCAAGAATCTGTTACGTTAGAGTGCTATAGTCACTCACTGGATCCCCTTGCCTCCTGACCCTTGCTATAGAACATCTTGGATCCTGATTCTGTTGTCCATGTAGCTCTCCACAGCAGTGCTTGAGCAGTTGGTATCTTCTGAAATCCTCTAAAGCACAGGTCTGTAAACTGTAGGGTCTGCAAACAGGAGTACACAAACTAACCTTTGTCTAGGCATTGTCTGTGGCTGCTTTTGCACTACAAAGGCAGAGTTGAACAGCTGATACAAAATATTTTGGGCCTTTATGGAAAAAACTTGCTAGTGATGCTCCACCGCACTGTATATTATTTGGCCCAATGAGCATGTCTTCCTTGTTTTATCTCCCACTCTTCTTTCACTCTTTGGTTGAACATTCTGTGTCCCAACCAAACTGTACCTTTATTTTTTTTTAATCTAACTGCATCTTTCCTATGTTATCTTTCATCTCCTGCCCTTTTCCTGAACTTTTCAAATTCTACTTTAATTTTAAGATCTAATACACATGTTTCCTCACCCAAGAACTCTTATCTGAACCCACCAAAATGGATTACTCTGCTTTTGATCTAATTTTCTATCTTGCGTTTTGTGGGTACCTCCTATTTCAGCCCATAGATTGTCCATGAGCACAGGCCTCTCCTTCAGACAAATTCCAAGGTAAGGGCTCAGCTCTTCCTTTCTGGGTGTGGCTGCTCTGGGTCCCAGCACGGGCTTTGGGCTTAAATCCCCACCTTCAGTCTAGTGCTGACAAATCGCTTGTTTTTTGGGGGGGGGGGGGGACAGATCCCTGATACCCTGATAATCACTAAAGAATTTAAGTTAGTCTATGGTGATGTGTGAAGTACACTGTCATGTGCGTTGGTGAGAATATGAGCTCATTTCTGCGTCAGTGGAGTCTTAGATGGTTCTTAACTATGTGTGCTGGGCTTTCCTTTAAAACTCTTTCTGTAAGTGTTTCTAGCTCTGAAATTATGGGGCTTCAGATTCCCATGTGGTGGTGCCTCTAGCGGAACAGCTTACCCCACAGTTGCAGGGATGAGTCTGAATTCTCACTGTCCTGTCACCAGTGTGTGGCCAGGCTGGTCACTTTAAGTGCCCGTCATTTTCATTGTTTGTGGGATCCTTCCAGCCCATCAGAGCAACTTTTAGTGGTGTTTCCTTACTAATCACTTCAATTTATTTCATGAGTCACATGAATGTTGCAACCTTAGCTCAATCCAGGCACACTTGTCTTTTCTCCTTCCTAGTACATAACACAATCCTAGTTAAAATTTATTATCAGCACAGTTGCTCCATAGACAGGAACCATACCTGTTCTAGGCATCACTGTATGCCCAGCACATAGCATAATAGACTCTGCCAAAAGGTTTATAATAACATATATATGAATATATAACCTCATGTCTTTCCTAGTTTAGTGACTATGCCTTATGCATCTTTTTATTCCCTAAAGGTGTAACATAGCACCTCTCACTCAATGTACAGTGTAGCAATGTTTGAATAAATCTATTCCTTTTCTTGTTGTTATTGAATTTCAAGAGAGCACTAGCCCTCACTTCATGTTAACTCAGTTCTCTTGTCCTGGCCTAAAAATGAACCTCACATGGGGTGATTGTCTTCTTCCACATGCTCCCTCAGTTGGGCAAATGTACTGGAAACTAGCCCCAAAGGCACTTTGCTCCTTTTCCGATGAGTGTTGCAGTGAGTTCCTGGCAACCCTGTCCTTTAATCCACTGGTCAATAATTTCACACTGTGAACGACAGAGTTTACATGTTGGCAAGAAGTCAGGGGTACACACCATATTTTCTTGCTTTCTTTTTCCATTGGAAAGCAATTGCTTTGAACACTGAAAAATGATTACAGAAGATTATACCTTTTAAAGGCAATCTCTGAATCTTGTTCAGTGTGAGAACACAGTCTGTAAAATGTAGTGTGACTTACACAGCAATTACTCAACTTGTTAGATCTAATTTCAGAATGCCTCAATTGCCCATTATTTTAGCACTTTTTAAAAATGTACCAAATAGAAGTGTTGAAACTCCAGTTTTTTGTAGCCTTTTGTTTTGGTGCCTACTCATTGCATCAAGCTGCATATTCTTTTTTCAATGTGTATACTCAGATGAGATCAAGCTATTATATTTATTGAAATCATATTAATTCTGCATAATTATATCTTGTCTTCAATATAGTGAATCTTCCAAATAACCAAAGCTTACTACTTTTCAGAACCAAAATTTCTTCCAAGATTATCTTTAGTATGTAATGGGCATGCTCTTAAAGTACATTAAATGATCCCCTAACTTCTTCAGCAGTGTATTCAAATGATAATTGACTCTTACTTGGTGGCTCTAGGTCATCTATTTGCATTGGTGCTTTCACTGGGTTATGATGATATAAAGAACTGATTGCACCTATATTAAACAACTTTGTTACTTAATAAGATTGTTAAGATATTTTAGCCTTTTTATAAGACTTCCTCTGTAGTCATCTGTGATTTTTCACTTCTACTGTTGTGCCCTTGATACTCTTTAATATGCTATCTTATTTTAAATACAAGTTCCTGAGTGAGTGTGTTAAGATGAGCATAGAGAAGCCCCTCCTCATATAAAGGCTATGTTGTATAGTGATTAAAGGTGTGCACTCTGTTTTAATTCCAGTTCTGCTACCTACTGGCTGTTGCTCTTGAGCACATTACTTAATCTTTCCCTTTCTCTTTGCACTTACCTCATCTATTAAGTGGGCATAATAGCACACACTTTCTAGAATTGTGAGTGTTAGGTTCATAGGACAGTGCCTAGTGTATGGGAAGAGCCAAATAGCTGTTATAGCTGTTTTGTTGTGGGTACCCTAATGAATAAGCTACTCAGAGACCTGATTTTCGCCTGCCACGGTCTATGTGTCCAGGCTGTTACATTTGCCTCCACGTAAGTAGAAAATGAATGTGAAAAGATATTTTAATGAAATACAAAAAAGAAATATACTGACATCATTTATTTTTAAAGCTACATAATTATTTTTCTACAAAGTCACCACACACTCAGCACACTCCTGCGATCTTGATGAACCCGATCACTTGCAGTCAATCGTAGACCTTCCACTACCCGTATTTTCCGGCGTATAAGAGGACCCCCTAATTTTACAGTTAAAACATAGGTTTAGGCCTATATTCGCTGTATAAGACTACCCCCCACTTCCGAGGTTGTAGTTTTATACAGCGAATATAAGCCTAAACCTATGTTTTAACTGTAAAATTAAGGGGTCGTCTTATACGCCCGGTCGTCTTATACGCCGGAAAATACAGTATGTGGTTTGTCACTCAAATCCACTTGGCCCACTTCTTCAAACCGCCTTAACACACCATCTTACTGTTCTCACATCGAAACACGGATTGCCATCAATGGCTTACATTCCTCTGTGAATTTCAATTGGAGGAACTTTTCCTGCTGTTAAGAAGTCAGTAACATGGGGAGGCAGGGATGGCTCAGTGGGTTGAGCGCTCACTTTGCAGCACTGGGGACCGAGGATCAAATCCCGGCCCCGGCCCGTGCAGAACCATATGCTGAACTGGGGCGCTCCCCCAGTTCAGTTCTCTCTCTGTCTCTGTATCTCTCTCTCTCTGTCAAAAAATTAATAAAATAAAATAAATAAAACTTTAAAAAAAAAAAGAAGTCAGTAACAGCATGCTGCTTGAACCAAACATCTGAACACTCTTCCACCTTGATGTGCTTTGGGTGAACAATGTAAGCATCTGTGTGTGCAAGGTCAAGAGTGATGGAGGGGAGTTACCATGTGACTACACGGAACTTGTTATATCCAGATATGTCTGATGTAACAAAAAATATTACAGTGGAGGCAAAATTTGTCAGCCCACCCACATAGGTTTGGGAATTTACCAATAGCATAATTGTAGACTTGGAATTTGCTAGGGAACTTTTAGATTATCCTAGGGTTACACAAATGTAGGCTAAATGAAGTCAGCCTTTTCTACCTGTGTGATTTCCATCAGTAGTTACCCTAAGGTGGCATAACAGTTGTTTGCACATCTGCCTGTGCGCACATGCCATTGAGTATTGTGAATTACTACCGTGTACCCAGAACCACAGCACTGAGTGCATCTCTCACAGAGGAGCCCATCAGTAGCTGTAGACGCTGAAAAGAACATGTGTAACATTCTCCAGATCTGACATCAGTAAGTGACAGAGCAAAATCTAAACTTAGGTCTTTCCAAAACCTTACAGTGAACCAGATTCATGCTTCTTCTGCCCCTCAAAGAAAATGCAGTTGTTTGTACAACACTATATTCATTGCAGGTCTAGTTAAAAGGGATTGCTTATTACCAATGCCAAAATCCCATAATGGAACTCTGTGGTTGTTTGGTTTCATAAACTATTTCTCTTTCAAGACTTGAGAATGCCAAATGCCACAATTCAGTCCTTACTCTTGAAAGTACTTGATGGAGCAAAACAATCAAGATCAGTATCTCCAAATTCGTCTCTGCTCCTCAGCCATCCGTCCTCACCACTCCACCCATCTTTAATAGGTGTAAGGGCTACACTGTCCAGTATGGCAGCCACCAGCCTCATTTGACTCTTTAACTTTCAATTAATTGACTTTAAGTGAAATTAAAACTTCAGTTTCTCCATTGAGTTAGCCACCTGTCAAGTGCTCAGCATACCCACATAGAATACTGTCATGGTAGGAAGTACTGGGGGACAGTGTAGAGAGATCCGTGGCATATGCACACTTGAATGAGCTAAGGTTTGCAACTAGCTGCCTGGAGTCAGGATTGAGCAGGAGCTGCTTTGCTATTGGGGCCCTGCCTGCTTCTTGTCCTTATTAACCATGCAGACAACATGAAAATGGAAGAGAAAGAGGATCAAACACACAGAAGCTATCCAAAAAACCACAGGAGTGGTTTGCCAAAGGGAGAATAAACTTGACCATGATTTTTCCAGAGGAGTCTAGGTTCTTCGGCTTCTTCCATGAAAGTTATTTCCAAGCTTATGGGTATTAATGGCTCTGCTTTGCCTATGAATCACATCAAAACTTCTCTTTTGAAATGAAATAAGAGACAGACAACCTTGAGGTTTTAAACATGAGTCACCCCCCATTGTCAGGTTATGAAACCATCTTGGTAGGTTGGCATCAACACTTTTTAAAGAGAATAATGTACAACAGAATAGAAAATATTAGAGTATATTCTAAAGAGAACTGGTTTTACATCATAGCCTCTATTTCAGTTATGTATTTATGTACATTTGTACTGGTTGCTATGTAAAATGTACTTTTTTATCGTGGGTTGTGGTTAAAGTCTGAATCATGGTTGGAACTGTACTTAACACAATAAATAGAATTCTTTTTCTAATTTTTCAGTGCTTATATCTGTAATAATGATACACTTTGTCATGTTTTATATTAGTCCCTTTATGGGTATCAGAACCATGAAAAATCATTGATTTATGTGGGTGTGCGTGCTTAAGGGAGAACCCTGTGTTGGAAGATGGTGGTGTCCAATGTTTAAATATGAGTCATGAGTTTGGAAATCTTAGAAATATATGGAAGAAAAAATTTATTGAGAAATATTGTAGATTTGAGTTGAGGAAATTCTTTCTGGTTAGTTGTATGGGGGGAAATATTGTGTGTGAGTGTACAAGGGCCATCTGGGGAAAAAATCCAGCCATAAATGCCTCTATTTTTTATATTAGATGGCCGGATACTTTTCTGACAGCCCTCATATACTCATGAGGTTCTGTGTTCAGAGGTGCAGAGAGAATATATGTGTTTATAAAACAAAATTATAAAAATGGGAGAAAAGAGAGGTACATGCCTGAGAAGTGAACAGAGGTTTTCATGTATTCATTTATGAATCCACGGAGTACTTATTTGCCTGCCATTGGGATCAGGACTAAGGAAGCACAGATGCATGTAACAAAAAGCTTGCTGCCCAGTTCCTGAGAGGCGAGCCCACCTACACCCACAGCGCAGTCTGAGCATCAGCCCACTGAGCCCGGGCTGGCCATAGGTGCGGCTCACTTGGCCAGTAGAAGTGCTTTTCATCCTTGGGCCCTTGCCTCTCTGCCCCGCCTCACCCGCATCGTCCCCACCATGTCTGAAACTCTGCCCTTGGCAACGCGTCCTTGTGGAAGGTTCACTGAGACCCCTGCACAGCCAGCCATTCACGTGATTTATAAGTAGCTGTACGATGACCTTTTAAAGTACAGTTTGAATCTTTTCATATAATAATTATGTTCATGATGCAGCACAGGGCTTGTTTGTTTGTTTGCTTGTTTTATTCTTTATGCAGCATTCATACTCAAGGGCTGTTTTTTGTTGTTGTCGTTTGTTTTCTTTTTTCTTTTCTCCCCCTCCTCCTTTTTCCACTGGAAGAATGCTAACAGACATAAGTTGAGTGGGATGAGCCTTCATTGTTACCTTTTCTTCTTTGCTTAGGTATTTATAGGAGAAAGATTGAACATGCAAAGGCTGTTTTCCCTGTTCTGCTTTCCCCATTCCTGTAAAGCAAAGGTAGACGGGATTTAGGAAGTGCCTAGGCGGTGGCCTGGGCAGATGGGAAGTGTCCTGTCGTCTGGCAGCCCTGCCCACTGGAACCTCGCTGAGCTCCACACAGTGCTGGGAGGCTGCGCCTCACGGGGGCGCTAGCGGCGGTTCCAGCAGCCCCACTCCTGTCCAGGACCTGCGTGTGGGCTGCGAGCAGGCCAGGCCTGCTCCCTCAGGCAGCCCCTCAACAACGCTCAGCCATCACTTCTGACTTTTCCTTTTCATTTATTTATTTATTTTTATTTTTTTTTATTGTTACATTTATTGGGGTGACATTGATTGGTAACAATTAGATAGTTTCCGGATGCACAAGTCCACATCACATCCCCCATGCATCGCATTATGTGCCCACCACCCAGAATCAGCTCCACTGACTTTTCTTTTTTTTTTTTAAAGATTTATTTTTATTGTTTTTTTGACACACAGAGAGAGAGATACAGAGTCAGAGACAGAGAGAAGGGGGAGGGCCCAGAACAGTCTCCATAGTTGCACATCATTGGTTTTTCCACATAGTTTCATTCCACAGGTGGGCGGGGCTGCACAGGGCAGGAACTGGGCCAGGGTCTCTCCCCGGTGAGAACTGAACTGGGGGAGCTCCCCAGCTCAGCATATGGGTCCACACGGGCTGGGGCCAGGATTCGATCCTCAGTCCCCGGGGCTGCAAAGTGAGCGCCTAACCAACTGAGCCATCCCTGCTTCCCCATCCCCTGACTTTTCTTGAGGGAGCACTTGCAGCCAGCCCTTCTCTTTTCATAGCTCCTTACCCTGTGTTGACCTCTTGGCTCCAACTTGAAAATCAGGACATGGGATTTGACCGTGAGCAGTCTGTTCCGGGCATCGAAGATCTGAAATTGTGGGTGGCCAGCAAAATCCAGAACTGGTGACTGCTCTCCAGAGATGTGGAATTCCCTCATTCTCTATAATGCTTATTGGCCTTGTCCAGCCTGTCCCAGCTCCTGCTGAAAGGAGCGGGAAGCAGCTCCAGGGCCCGGGTGTGGCCACACCCCTGGGACTGTGGTGAGCCGTGTTGTTTGTGAGAGCAGAGCAGCTCGCTGTGAGTGGCCCGTGTGGCTGCACCTTCTGAGCCAGCGCGCAGATGCTCCATTCACAGAGGGCCTGTGTGCCCACCAGTGTCCACCGTCCCACTGCTCCTTCCATTGCCCTGAGAGCCAACGACATACACGTGTGCAGCACACACCCACATACACATCGACATGTACACATACATGCATATTCTTAAAGCGTTCTTGATTTCCCAAGATGGAGAAGGGGAGAAACTTCATGAAGCAAAAATGCCCAAAGATGCATCTTCTGCTCTGACCCATCTGTGTCGCCTGGCTCTGTATCTTCAGAAGCTCCCGTGTCTTCATCCTGAGTCATTCTCGGGCTCTCAGAACCTTCACTGCCTCTCAGTGTGGTGCCCAGATGCAGGCTCAGGGTTTTGCCTTTTCCAAAATGCTAAGTTTCATTCCGTAGCCTTCCAGCTTCTGAAGCCTTACCTTTCCTTTATTGTGGTCTCCTCTCTTGTCATTCCCTGTATCCTTGTGGTTTTAGGGTTTGTTATTTCTTTGTTGTCATTTTAGTGGGTTTTTAGAATTGAGCTGAGCCGTATACAGGGTGGTCCCAAAATAGGTATATAGTATAGTATATTTGCATTTTATTACCGGTACACTGTTCATTACGCAAATTCTGGTCTGTTGTGATGAATTTCACTGATTCAGCTGTGTACCCACTTTTGGGCCACCCTGTGTATGTGTTCAGTCTGGCATGTTTGATAAGAGGTCTCAGCAGCATCTTTTTAGGAATAATCAGCATCCACTCAGGGACCCAGGAACACTGGCTGCTTCTTGAACCTGCCTCACCTGCATGTGGTCCCATCTCTCAGCACAGCTGGTACCAGTTCCTCACTCCAAGCCAATCCCAAGTTCAGCAACTCTGCAAAAATGAATCTGACCCAGTAAGAATTGATTACCCCTCTTTCTGTTTTCACACAAAAAAGTAGGCATTACCTTTATACAGGGTGTCTAAACTTTTGGCTTCCCTGGGCCCCATTGGAAGAAGAAGAATTGTCTCGAGCCACACATAAAATACACTAACACTAACAACAGCTGATGAGTTAAAAAAACAAATTGCAAAAAACATGTTTCAAGAAAGTTTACAAATTGGTGTTGGCCCGCATTTCAAGCCACCCTGAGGCACATACATATGGGTAGCAAGTTGGACAAGCTTCCTTTATCACTTAGGACCATACCTGTTATTATGTTACCTGACTGTTTAGTGTAGGAACCACTTTTCGTACCTTTGTATTCTCAACAATTTACATAGTACCTGACATTTAATAGGTGCTTTATAAATAACAATAGTAGTTATTGCTACATATTACAAATTACAAATTATAGAAATACGTTACAGCAGTTTTAAGTCTCAGCTAATCTTCCCATATTAACTTGGAAAAAACATTTTCAGCCACAACCAATGAATACCAACTATTCTGCTGACAGGCATGGTGTGTTTGTGTGTGTTGGGGGAACAATGTAAAGAAATAACCCCCAGTCTCCAGCCACCTCTGCCATTCTTTCTCATATTAAAAATGAGAGATGGGGGAAGCCAGGATGGCTCTGTGGGTTAAGCGCTCACTTTGCAGCTTGGGGACTGAGGATCGAATCCCAGCCACGGCCTATGTGGACCCACATGCTGAACTGGGGAGTGCCCCCAGTTCGGTTCTCACTGGGGTGAGACTCCGGCCCAGTTCCTGCCCTGTGTAGCCCCGTGCCCACCTGTGGGATGAAACTATGTGGAAAAACCAATGATGTGCAACTGTGGAGGCTGTTCTGGGCCCGCCCCCTTCTCTCTGTCTCTGTATCTCTCTCTCTCTCTCTCTCTCTCTCTCTCTCTCTCTCTCTCTGTCAAAAACAGTAAAAATAAATCTTAAAAAAAAAAATGAGAGGTGGTGTGGGAAACATGGGGGGCACCACCTGGGAAGAAACAATCTCTTAGGTAAATGTGCTTTTATATCCTACAAGGCGAGTTTGGCCTGGGCATTCAGCAACTGGAAATAATTTTAACTGCTCACCTGTCTGCTGTTGTCCCTTATTGATGAGGAAAACCGGGGATGCCTGTTTGGGACTGTCGATCATCCCTTGCTCAGAATCCAAGCAGGTATCGAATCCAGGCATCATTCAGTGAGTCCATTGCCAGGATGGTTACAATGTGGGCCCTGAGCGGATTCACCACGACTGTGAAATCTGCAGCATTTTTTTTCATTCAAACGCACTGAGAGAGTTTCACGTGTATTTACCAAACACATTATCTTATGTTTCCATGCAGAATTTTTCACTGAAACCTCACATTATAGTTTCCCCTCTCACCGGCCATTCCCACCACTATATACACTCTCATTTCAGTGGCAAGTCAGTTTGTCAGAAAACTCTTTAATTGCATATGTGAGAACATTAAACCGCAATAAATTTATGTATGCCACTGCTCCATTACTAGCGAACAAGTTTTATCTTCTAATAAATTGGTGTTTCTTTTTAATGTCAACTAAAACCAAAATTTACACCCAAGGAAGTGAACCTTAACATTAAATAATTACTTCAATGCCACTAGAGGTAAGAAAGGGTACTCACCACCCAACTCTAAAAGGGCTGGAGCAAAGGAAATGGTTTTTCCTTCTGTTAATTGTTTCTGGAAAGCATAATTGCACAGTGGCTTTCATTGAAATAGGAATAGAAGCTATGCCCTTTGAAAGCAGATACTGTAAATAGTGTCATCCTGGTATGAGCTACACCATAAGGGAGAAGACTAAAAGGCTTATTTATGTAGAAAAGTGAGAGGATTGGGAGGAAATTTGCTTTGGTGGTTTGTCTAGAGCTGCATTTAAGATCATGGAATAGATGCTTAAAATTCTCTGGACTTTGATTAATATTTAATTCAACTTTTGTGCAAAACTTTGAATGAGACTGACTACTAATAGAAGACAACTTGGACAAAGGGATTATAAAAACTTGACTTACTTTTAGAGGATTTGCCTTAAAATGGCCAAGGTTGGTTTTATTATTTTTGTATTAATATACTTCAAATATGGTACTCTTCTAAGAATGATATATATTCAAGACTTCAATTGGCTGATCCCGTGTGGGATAAATAAGAAGTAGTATCATATTTACTTTAAATTGATATTATGAACAAAAAGTTTATTAAATACACCCATGTGGAGGGAGTGTAAGAGAGGCAGGAAATAGAGAGAGACAGAGACAGAGACAGAGAGAGACAGAATGAACTTGATCTCTCCTAATTTAAGTATGGCACGATGAGAAAGCTTTTCCTCCAATGTCTATGCATCAGGAAAATGTAAGCAGTAGAGTGTTAACACATGAACCACCCTGGACTAGCCTTAGGCTAAGAACCCACATACTTACATTGTCCTAAGTCTCCCATCTTCTAGTTTGTTGACTTTGGATGTCATTTTATCTCTCTAGGCCTCAATTTCCCCATCAATAAAGTGAAGGAATGGGTCCCAGTGATCTCAGAGCTAGTTTATAATTTGAGTTTTCTTTAATTCTATAAGCTATGATCCTATGATAAGAGTATCATCTACAATATGAGATTTTGTTTGGTCAGTTATTCATTCCATGCCATGTAATTAACCCTTCAGTTTTCTTCTCTTTGCCTTTAACCTTCCATTCAGTGCTCTTCACAGCCAGTGTCTGAATGAGAAGACAGAAAAGCAAACAAACCAAGTACAGCTTGGATATTATTCTATGCCAGTTCTATCAATTATTTGGGGAATGATCAAATGTCCTTCATTTCAATGCCAGTTTTTTTAATGGCATTTGAATAAAATATTAAATGCCCTCATGGTAGAAATAAACACACCCTCAACCACTTAATTGAATAATCTATGATGTCCTGGCTATAGCATTTTGAAAGAGTTTTCAAGCTGACAGAATGATTTTCTGGAAATGTTTGCTAGCTACAGGGAAATATTTTTCAAAGTCAAAGAAAGATCCTGTGAAGAATCATGTGAAAAGTGTGTTGGGTCTCCAGGGTAAAATTAAAAGGTTTAACTAGAAGATGTACTTCCTCTTCAAAAAATCAGGTCTTAGTCTTCCACAAAGCCATTTTAGGTTTTAGAAAGGAACAAAGTGTTATAATATTTAGTTGGCATGTTCTTTTCATGCCAAATGAAAAAATTTTTCTCAGTACCATATATAGTATAGGATATTGTGTTCTCTTGTATTATTAGTAACAAACATATTTAAACCCATTTTGTAGTACGTGCAGTCTACTTTTAACATTAAAATGACTATAAAAATTTAGAGTTATTATATCTATGTTTATGTGATCCATGTTGCTAGCTATATCATGGAGCCAATTCTTGTTTGGAAATATGAGCTCCAATTTTAACATTGTTTCTATGAGAAAATGTGATCCCTTTATAATGTGGTTTCTAAGAGCATAACTGTGGTGAAAAGAAACTGCCACATTTTTTTTTTTAATTTGAGCTCTTCAACCCTGATTTGGCAGGAGCTGAATAATGTGTCTTAAATGCAAGGGTGTTCATGGGTGGGATTTGAGCGGGACCATAGTTCCTCACCCAAGTGCATACAGAAGGGACAACAAATGTATATATCAAACTTAAGCTTTAATTAGAAAATTTGCTGCACATATAATCACTCATGGTTTTGGAACAAGAATTTTATTTAGAATGTTAAAAATAAAATATCTCTCTTTTTTTAAAATGCCAAACATACAATCTTCCAAACACAGATGACAGCCATATTATACTGATAAATCCAGGCTTTTCTCTTAATAACTCAAAAACACGTTATTCTTTTGTGTTCCTTTTGGTCATTAATCAGACTTACATTATTAATGAAATCTTCAACTGAATATCTTATTAATAATTATATCCCAAGATCCTTCAGCGAGTCATGGTTCTAAGTTACAAAGAAAAACAGTAAGTTGTGGTTTTTTTTTTAAGTATTTAAATAAAAGCTATCCAATCAGCTTTTTTGTCATCTACAATGAAATCCTGAGAATATAGTGAAATACAGACTTGTCAAGCGGAAAACACACCTGTATTACATTTTTAAAATTCTTTTTATGAGAAGAGCCATCCATACTATAGATAGGACAAGGAATCTATTTGATAACAGATGTTAATCTAATATCAAGGAAATAGGAAGGTTAATCTTAAGAGACTTGACTGAGAAAGGGTAATCATGATAACAGTGTATCAAAGCTGTCATTTTATAGTTAATCTAAACAATTTTTAATTACTTTCAAGTGTGTTTCGATTAGTGAAATTATAGTGCTCATGAAAGGAATTAGAGCAACAGCCCCTGAGGAGATTCTTCTTTGTCACCAGCAAAGCAGATGCCACCCGTCTGCAGCCCAGGTATCACCAGCCTGAGCCCAGCTTGGAGGGAGCAGATGGGTCTGTGCAGGGACCTCCCAGGTATCCCCCACAGTAAGCCCTTAGCAGGAGAGCCCAGTAGGTTTCTGACCTCAAACACAGCTCATTTGGTATCCTATGGGATCCTCACTTCATAAGCGACCCAGTCTTTCTTCTTGTCTCTCTTATTGCTGCTACACAACACTATGAAAAGTAAGAACAGTCCTTTCCTAGGAAGAGCATGGGTTGGATTTCTCATGTATACTCAGCCCTCTTCTTCTACATATTCTCCATCTGGTCTCATCTACTCCTATGGCTTAAGCTACGCTGTGTGTATATTGAGGATCACCGAAGCCATATCGCAGTTTACTTCTTCCCTGAAATGCAGGCTTGGATTTGTAATGACCTCCTCTGTGCCTCTATCTAGATGTTATTTTTCTTCATTGAATTCACTGTTAATGAAGTGCCTATTTTGTGCTCAGTACTGGGTTAGATGCTTTCTTATACATTATCTCATATTATTCACATACACATAAGCCAAATATTATTATTTCTATTAGATGAATCAGAAGAAATAACTATTCTAAATAGGAATAGAATTTCTAGATTTTATATCCCATACTCAATAGAGTGGTCATTGTGGTGAGTGGTATAAAATTTATTTATGTAGGAGTTACGGCCACCTCATTTCAAAAAAATTGTTGGAAGCAGTTTTTAAAAATAGCTATTATAACAAAGTTTAAAAGGACACAGAGGGGAAGCCGGGATGGCTCAGTGGGTTAAGTGCTCACTTTGCAGCGCCGGGGACCAGGGATTGAATCCCGGCCCCGGCCCGTGCGTAACCATATGCTGAACTGGGAGCTCCTCCAATTCAGTTCTCTCTCTGTCTCTGTCTCTGTATCTCTCTCTGTCTAAATAAATAAATAAATAAAAATATATTTAAAAGGACACAGAAAGATGAAAGATAAAAGATACATTAGGAAATTGGTGTGAGTGAGTAATTATAATAGGATATTAAATTTATCTCAGTGTTTCCTGGTAGACAAGGCAAAAAGGACATGAAATTTTTACTCTATCACAAAAGGAAATGTAGGAGTTCATGTGGAGACATGCTCTCAGTAGCACTAAATCCCAGGAGTCTTTTTTGGATACATACTTGTAAAATGAAAATTTTATAACAAAATTACCATTTTCAAATGAAGAGTGTTTAATATTTATGCATGAACGTTCTTATTATGATTCATTGCATAATAAATGGAAATATATGAGATCATCTGTAGAAATATCTTCTCTGGCATTATATTTTAGAAGTAATTTTTACTTATAAACTTTTTGAAATAAAATTGAATTGTATACCAATTGAATTATGTGTGAAAATATAGGGTTATAAGAAACACAGAAATGTTCACATTGTAACCTTTTGTCACACAACTTTTAACCAAAAGTTGAAGGTATAACATTATAAGATATTTTTCTGGTAATTTAAGCTACTGTACTCTAGAAGAATTTAGCTTTCTGGATCAACATTCTTAGTCTCATTATTAACAGTAAATGTTCATAGAGAATTTTATAAATCCACAAGAAAGGGGAAACTACAAGGAAAGGGAGAATTTTGTTTCAGATCCCTTTCAGGAAATTCAGTTTAAGATTTATGTTTTTATCCCATGATTTAGTTTATCATCATTTTTGTTAATATTGATTTTAATCAAATGCTATACCACCATCATTTCTCATCAGTTGTATCATTTTTTTTTTAAGTTTAAAATCTGTGATACCAAGATACTTTTTACAATCAATGTCAATTTAATTGATAGTGTTTTATTTCTGTCTTAGAAATATATAAAATGTGTCGTGAAATTTAAGTTTCTTAAATTTAGTGAAATACAGTTATAATTATATACTTCATACATACTTCTTACATTTTAGTTTAGTATACAACACACACACAAAGATCATATTAATTAAAAAAAACAAACTTGCCTCTGGGGACAAAGGGGTACAGGATTAGTTCTCCAAACTTCTTGATGTATAAAAGGACTTACAGTGTTTCATTTTATTAAAAAGGTGGAAAATTGACACCTTAACTGAATCCATGTTGTAATAAGCACTGGTGACTTGATGAAAATAATTTTATAAATTTTATATTGTCATATAAATTTGTGTTTATCAAAAGACACCCTCGAGTTTATCAAATGTTTATAGAATAATTTACCCATCTATTCTATAGACTCCATACCTCTTCACAGAATTCTCTAGATATCATGTCAGAACCATGGAAATGACATTTTGATGTCATAACAAAATAATGTATTAGAAACCTATAGAAACTGTGTTGCAGTAATAAAATGAAATGTCAATGGAGGTCTATTGTAGCATAATGTCACAACAAAATGTCAGCCAAAATCCATGGAGACACTATTATGATATCAAAATGAAACAATATCGGTGCCAGTCTGTAGAGACATTACAATATGAGAAAAGACAAAACAAAATGAGGCCTATGACTTCTGAGTCAGTGTAACTTCATGTCAGATAATTGGCTCGTGACAAACATGGGTAAAATTTCAGTATACATTTTCTAAATCTTTCTTTTGCAACTCAAAAAAAAAAAAATCCCAAACTGTTTTTTTAGTATATGTGTTTATGTTAGACTCTTGCTGATATTTACATCAAAATCCATGCCCGTGTCTGTATCTATGTCAATGTCTATATCTGTATTCATTGTGGGCTTCGGTTGCTACTGCACACATAATTAGTTATCTGGTCTTGGCTTAGCTTCCTTACGCACTAGGACTAGGGCATCGGTTGAATGTAAAAGTACAGATAAGGCAGTGTCACAGTCTGCTTAGAAGGGGTCATACTGAGTTGCTTTGCCCCATTCTTTTCTCCCCTTTGCTCAGGCATCAGCTGATATTTCCCCTGCCGTGGTGAGTCTTCAGGCATCAAGACTGTGTTTGAAACATGCTCCTGAATTTCTGTGACCTTTGCTTCTTCTGCTCATGACTCAGCAGCACCTTGACTGGGTGCTACTTGACCCAGTTTCCAGCTCTTTGGTAGTAATTGAAAGATCAAGAATTCTGTGCTTGTTACAGAAAAACAAATCTTTATAAAAATCAATAATCATGTTAAATTCAGGTTTTATTCCCCCCCCAAAAGTTATTGAAGCTAGCAAATAATCAAATTAAAATCTGAGAATATTTTAGACATAGAGAAGTGAAATTTTTACCATATCAGTCAACTTACAAAGGTCAAAAGGGTTTTATCCACATTTTGAACAGTTTGTGTTTGGAAATCAATATTATTGGATTATTTTTCTTTAGAAATTGGAAAATCCCTGAAATTGAGAGAGAGAAAATTCAAACTAGAGAAAAGAATCTCTTCTATGAATGCCTTGCCCACAGAAGTAGATTTTTTTTCCCCATTTTATTCTGCTACAGTATAATTTTAAAATCATGGTTAAGCAAGATACAATATCATCTTCATTAACTAGAAGTAAACCAAGCAAACACACAATTAGACAATGTGTTTGAAAATTAATTACATTTTCAGAAGAAAGTAGGTGCCTACAAACATACTGCTATTGTGATTTGTCAAAAACAAAAACAAAAAACCATTGAGAAAGCAAAAGGGCTTTGGGGTAATATCCTCATTTCCTTTTGAAAATCATTCCAAAACAACAAAAAGAATATGAGACCAAAAATAGTAATCCTATTTTATTTGAAAATAGCTATATCTTTTTAGTACTACCGTGTTTCCCCGAAAGTAAGACATCCCCCGAAAATAAGACCTACTTACAGTTTTGCCTCTCACTGAAATACATATAAGGCATCCCCCCGAAAATAAGACCTAGCTCATCTTTGGGAGCAAAAATTAATATAAGACAGTCTTATTTTCAGGGAAACGGGGTAAGACACTGTCTTATTTTCGGGGAAACAGGGTATAAGACACTGTCTTATTTTCGGGGAAACAGGGTATAAGACACTGTCTTATTTTCGGGGAAACAGGGTATATATGATGATAGAATAACCCAAAAATGTCAAGACCCAAGTTGATGCACACCAGGTCAAAGACTGATGGATTCTCCTCTGAAGAAATGAATGGCTTCTCTTACAGAGAAGCAACCCTTGCATATGCAGATCCCTAGCCAAAAAATTGCTTCTCAATACAGCCCTCCTGGATTAATGCCAGCCATGTCATAAGCTCCACCCACACACACCATGACCAATCTGCTTGTTAGTGCCTCACTGTTCAGTATGAAAGGACAGACAAGCATATCAAACATTTGAGGGAATCTTTCATTATAGAGACACAGACAAAAACAGCAAACTTAAGAGAAGAACTTGGAAGAAACAGAAAATACAGGGAAGATAAGAGAAAATATTTTAAAACTAGAAGTAATATTCACCATGAAATAAGAAGATACTGCAGTCAACACATATGAACTAGAGGCTGGAAAGGTTTATTAAAAAAACAAGAAGGGACTTTTAGTAAAATAATAAATATGATAGCAGTATTAAGAAACGCAATAGAGGGCTTCAAAGGTACGGTTAAAGAAATTTCGAAAAGAAATGGAAAACATGAGACATATACAAAGAGCAATATTGTAGGAAAGAAAAAGAAAGAAAATAAAAAGTTCTTTCTGGGAGGTTCAACATATAACTAATATGTTTTCTAGAAAGAGAAAACAGAGATAATGATGAAGAGATTATTAGAGAAAGAATACAAATTATTTCCCCAGAACTGGAGAACTTAAGATTTTAGGTTGAAAAATGATCTAGTGTTCAAAGAAATTAATTTTAAAAAAGGAAACAGACTTGTGAAGTTTCACAATACCAAAAATAAAGAGATGATCCTTTTAAAAAGTATACAGTCAAGGGTGGGAATCAGAATGTTAGGTTTCTCCACAGTAACTTTGGAAGCTGGAAGACAATGAAGTCACACTTTCCAATATTGAAGGGGGGTGATATTTTCTAACTTGCAATTCCATACCTAACCACACTGTCAGTGGTGGTGGTAGAATAAATATATTTTAAGTATGCATAGGTACATTTTATTTTTACATCTCATACATCTGCTTTTAGGAAGCTACAGAACGTGTGCTCTAACAAATCCCAGGCTGATCATGAAGGCAGGCACCAAGACCTGGGCTATGTGAGGAACTAGACAACCTGGCCCATTGGAGCAGGTGGGACGAGTGCTTGAGTTTGGAGCACTGCAACAAAAGAAAATGAAATTGATAAGCTCTAATGGGTTTGCTCTTACAGAAATTTGTACTAAAAGTCTATAGAGAGGGAGAAAAGATTTGCAAATGATGTATCAGGTAAAGGACTGTTATTCAAAATATAAAAAAAACTCTTAAAACTCAACAATAAAAAACAACAACCAACAACCCAATTTAGAAAAGAGCCAAAGACCTTAACAGGCATCTCACAGAAGAAGAGATACAAATGGCAGATAAGCATGTGGAAAGAAGCTCCACAGCGTATGTCATCAGGGAAATGTACACAAAAGCAACAATGTGATACTCCTACACACCTATTAGAATGGCCCAAATCCACAACACTGGCAGCACCAAATACCAGCAAAGGTGTGGAGCAACAAGAACTCATTTAGTGCTAGTGGGCTTGAAAAATAGTGCAGGTACATTGGAAGAGAGTTAGGCTATTTCTTATAGAACTAAACATAGTTTTAATACAAATTCAGCAATGATGCTTCTTGGTATTTGCCCAAAAGAGACAAAACTTAAACATGGATGATGTTTATAGTAGTTTTATTCATAATTGCCAAAACTTGGAAGCAACCAAAATGTCCTTCAGTTGAGGAATGATAAATAAGCCGTGATACAGCCAAAGAATGAGTTATCAAGCTATAAAAAGACATGGAGGAAATGCAAGTGAAAGAAAACCAATCTGAACAGACTACATCATGTATGGTTCCAACTGTGAGATACTCTTGAAAAGGCAAAACTATGACGACAGTAAAAAGATCAGTGGTTGCTGGTGGGGGGTTGAGGGGGAGGTGAATAGGCAGAGCAGAGAGGAGTTTTAGGGCAGTGAAACCATACTGTATGATACCATAATGATAAATGTATGTCATTATACATTTGTCCAAACCTGTATGTACAACAGCAAGACTGAATCCTAAGTTAAACCCTTTGGGTTATTATGATTTGTCTTTGTAGGCTCATTATTTATAACAAATATACCACTCTGGTGGGGGATGGTAATAGTGGGAAAGGCTAAGTGTGGGAGCACAGTGGTTATATGAGAAGTCTCTGTACCTTCCCCTTAATTTTGCTATAAACCTGAAACAGCTCTAAAAAATAAAGTCTTTTTTAAAAATGTTGTAGAGGATGGAAAAAAATAGAGACAGGCTCTAAGTAAACTAAGCAAAAGAAAAACCAAAAATGACATAGAAGAAAGGAAATATAATAATAGTGCTCCAACTGAATTAGCAGTGAACAATTTTTATATAACGTAAACTAAAAAATAATTTAAAAGTTGTGCTATAACTACATTAAGAGGATGTGTGAGATTAGAATTGGGAGTGGGAATTGGGATTGCGAGGTGTAGGAGAGCCAACATTTCATCTACCGTTATAGGAAGTCAACAGATAATGTTTAAAATTAATGAATCAGGGGATAGTAGTATAAATATATTATTCAGAAATATATAGTTAAATACCAGGAGTATTTGGTTAAATATGGATTATTGTTAAAGCCATAACTTTTGTGTAATGGAACATATTGGTGATTTGCTTTTAATAATGTTGAGTATTAAAAATTGCTAAATGAAAGAAAGTGAGCCTGCAAGAATCATCTATGAAAGTGTGTCACAAATCAGGAATTATGGTTGATCCATTCTGAGTAGCTCAGATAGAGTTAAAAAGAAATATCATAGAACACAGCAAAAACCTTAAGTGTTCTTCTTGGGATTGGTTAGTCAGAGGTATGGTACAAATCAGGAGACTCTTTTATTTTAAACCTTTTTATTGGCATTTTAAAAACTATACATAATAACTATTACTTTGAAAAAATATATTTTAAAAAAGAATAATAAAAGCCATTTTCAAAATCTATCAATAATTTCAAACCAGTGTGGCCATACGTTTTGTTTTTTCCATAATAATTCAACAAATGTCAAGTGAGAAGTTAAGTTGATTGACATTTCTCCCTCATTTATTCTCTTTATCTAGATAGATCACTTGTATGTTGGGATATGGCCAAATCATGAATAGAAGAAAAGCGTAGAAAATTATTAACTAATAATTATGAATTTAGGAGCATACATAGAAGTAAAATAAATTATCAGTCAGGAAAAATATTCTAAAAATCGTAAAAAAATCAAAATCAGTAATACCAACTTTTCATTTGGACACATCCAATGATCTGCTTTTTTTTTAAAACAAAACTCATCAATGTATATTTCTACTTTTATTTTAGTTTTCAAAAACTTCTCAGATTTAGCTGCTATAAAGCCTATAGGCACTCTATCTCTGGTTACATTGTTTTCCATTTTAAGTCATTTCAGGAAAGTCATACAGAATTTAGCCATAGTTTAGAATTATGACATGAGTATCAAGTACTTCATTGTATTGAAATTTTTATCTTTAAAAAACATAGCATCGTTTTGTATAGCATTTTACAGTTATGCTGTCATTAAAGACAGAGAATGCAAAAACAAAGAAAATGTTAGCCTTGAATTCTGTAATCATTTCATGATTAAAGAATTAAAATAATGGTTCTATAATTAGTTTCTATGCTTGTATGATAAAACCTCTCTAATATGTAAAAGAACATGATAATCATTTTATTTTGTCATCAAAACCTAACAGGTTCTGTAATTTAATTTCCATTGCCTTGTTTTTTTTTAATTTCAAATTTTTATAATGTATTCCTGAGTTTCTGTCTTCAAGATTTTTAGGTGCAGTGTTAGATTCCTTCTACTCTTTATTCGGACAACCAGATGTATATTTTCGATTGAAGCCCAGACTTTAACTGTGGGTCACAACCAGCTAACCTTATATTCCCAGTGATTTTATTGAATGAGTATCATAATGAGTAAACTTTCTTCAGCTCTCTAACCTATTTGAATATCTTATATGTCCTTGCTATATATCAGACCATAAAAATCACACAATCTATGAAAAAGGAAGTGCACTTTGGGCATTAGCCCCAAATTAAAAATAAATGTGGTTTCTTAGAGGCAGTAACATTTTATTTTCAAGAATGCATTTAAATTCAGAGCTATACCTAGAAAACATTTTCTCTCCTATCAGTTACTCATTTAAAGTTACACAGAGTAGCCAGCTAGGAAATGAAGAATTACTACTCAAAGGCAGAAAACCGCTTCTGCCCCTGCCTTTTGCCCGTTCTCTTCACAGGGGCCTATGGAAGTTCAATTGGATTTTCCCAACATCTGGAGTTTTAGGCTCTAACATTCACTCTCACAATATTCAAAGGTCATTTGTTTAAGAAGTTTTATTGTAATATAATTTCTGAAAGAACTTTGATAACACTTTTATAACGATAGCTTTTTAAAGCTTGCTACATAATGTTACCTCTGTGCTCTGTTTTAAGCCACTGCCTCATTGGCAGTGAGACTGCAATTAGATTCACAATCCTTTTGGGTGGAAACCGACCTGAATTATTTCTGTGAAATTTACAAGTCAGGAAAAGCTACCTCAGGCTCACAAGAGAATGTCTTTTCACGTGTGCTTATTGTTGCATACTGGAATTATGTGTATCTGTGCACGTGTGTGTTCTTTGTGGTTGGAGAAATTCCCCTTGAAAAAGTAAAGCTAAATTTTTCTCACTTCTGCCTGAGACCACTGACAGGCTAATACGGAAGAGTGATGATAGTAATAAAACGGGGTGAGGGGTACATTCCTGAGATTTTGCTGCTTATAAAATGATAGCCCTGTTACTGAGTGACCACGGAGGGAGTAAGGAAGATCTAGTCCTGAGTCTTTGTGATGGAGAGAGGTGACCCTCCCTGTATCACATCAGAAGCAAAGGGGGTATTAACAATTTAGTGACCACCTTTTTAACCCAGAGAACATGGCTGTATGTTTTTAAGTTGTTATGATTTGTTCCACTGAAATCGGTGTGAAATGGACAACAAATCTTGGGTATCAGAATCTGAAAATGAATTTTATTAGCCTAGGAACGTGAGTGCCTTCGGGATTTGCATAAGTTTCTCATAACTCTTTTCATAGCACAGATGATGAGTGAAACTGAAAATAAAATGAAAATGACATATTTGCTAAGTAGCTCATTTCACATGTACACATAGACACATATAAATATAAATGTAGCATTTAATTTCACTTTCAACTTTATAATTTCAGGTGATTTCTACATGCTCACAGAAATATTTGTCTAAAAACATTAAATATTAATACCAGTTGTACCGGTATCTCAAAAATGTCTGGGATTATCTATTTAAAATGCGAACATTGACGAAGGTTTTTTATCAACTTTATTTTTTCACTGTTCAAACTTGGAAGAGAGAATTTATACCTATATACCAATATAAAAATTCTAAGATGGATGAAAAAGCCACCCTTGTTAGAAACCAACTTTGCATGCATAATTAATTTGAGCACTGCATTCCTACTTCACAACCAGAAGAGAAATTGAATTCAGGTGTTTGGTGAACATATGGAGGATTTACTGTGAATTTATGACCTGTGGTTTGAGTGTAAAACCCCAAGATACTTGCTGATAAAACTTAATGAAGCTTGTGCAGAGGAGCTATTTTTATTTGTACTTTGGTAATTGATACATTTTTTGGTTTAACCCTCCCACCCTTTCCCCCGTTGCTCATAAATCTTCCAGTCTGAGGAGATCCACAGTAGAAAGCCCCAGTCTTAAGGCAGGTTGCTCTAATACTTACCTAATCAGAAAGGTCAGAGTTCACTTTTCCACAGTGTTTTATTTCTTCTGTTTCTCCTTTGCCTTTTCATTTAGCAATTTATGTTTTGTTGCGTGCACAGGTGACCAGAGGCAAACCCATGTGCCCTGGGAGGAAGTGAGCTAAGAGAAGAAAAAGATTTCGCAGAGGGGCAACACCCCTTTACTCTGTCTTAAGTAAGCAAAGGTGAAGACACAATGTGGCTCACCTTGAACAGTTAGGCAACAAATTCATTGCCATGGAAAGGTTTTCTCCCTAAGAACAAGCACCCTTTCAGGGAGAGGAACCTGCCATACACACACCTTAGCAATATCTCTCTGCTTCTCTGTTTTTACCTGGGATTTTACAGAAAAAAAAAAAAAGCTCCTGATTTGTGTGCTGGGGGGAGGAGGGACAGAGGGGGCAAGGTAGGCGAACACATGACAAATGCTGCATTTTAACATACGGGGTATAATGGGTTTAATGAGAAACCTGTGTTCGCTCACTAATTTACAGCAATTAAGAACTCAGTTCTGACATCTGTAGATTATAACGCTCTGCCTGGCGATTACAAGATTATGAATATTTTATGGAATTGCTCATCAGTCCAGAAAGCTATTTAAGTGAGAAGGATGTTTTTACCTGTCGTCTGAATGGGGTGGGTTCCTGGTGGTTGTACTGACATCCCTTTTTAGTTACTTCGGTGACATTTCTCCCACCCAGTGCTGTAGCCATCCCTGTCCAAGTACTTGTTTATATCCACTTTATCATGCTGACAATCTGTCTGTTTTGAAAGGCTTACAACTCTGTACATCCGTGCATGACATCACAGTAAGACATTGCTTAATGATCTGAGACGCTTGTGGTCACTGCTGGCTGCCTGTTTCTACCACTTGGTGATGGGTCTGCCCTACGTATGTTTTTTTTGTTGTTTTTTTCTTCCAGTGTCACTTTGCCTACTTCAGTGCTGGTATCTGTTTTAAGTGACATCCGTGAAATAGCTGGATTTTTTATTTGCCATAGGTATAAAGAAAGGCACTAAGGGGAAGCTGGAATGGCTCAGTGGGTTACGCGCTCGCTTTACAGCCCTGGAGACCAAGAATCGAATCCCTGCTCTGGCCCATGTGGACCCATATGCTGAACTGGGGTGTGACCCCAGTTCAGTTCTTGCCAGGGCCTATGCGGAGGCTCCCGGTCCAGTTCCTGCCCTACGCAGCCCTGCACCCACCTGTGGAGTGAAACTATGGAAATCTAATGCTGTCAACTATGGAGACTGCTCTGGGCCCTCCCTGTTCTCTCTGTCTCTCTCTGTGTCAAAAACAATAAAAATAAGTCTTAAAAAAAAGAAAAGAAAAGAAAGGCACGAAAAGTTTTCCCTTTAAGGATACAAGAATTGGTAATTGAGCAAGGAAGGGAAAGGTACTCTAATTTTTCTCCAAGGAAACTGTTTCAAAAATGATTGTACTCTAAGAATGGACTGTTAACATAACGTTCTGGATCTTTAGTCTTTCTTTTAGTATAACTATTAAGGAAGTCAATAAAGTGATACATTTCCCTCAGATAAGTGACTGAAACCCAAGAACCTCCTGTGCAAACTGCATCATTATCCTAAAGAAATTGACAGGGCTTAGAATGTTGGAATTCAGGCACACAGGGTCTTTGAATGCAAGTGGAGTTCTGGAAGCTTTAATACACCGCTTCTCCTTTCTATGAGTGCTGGGATACAGACCATAATGATGTTTCAGAAGGCTTGACTGCAGAATCCTAGCATCTGGGAGGCGTTAAAGCTTTGAAGCACTCACAAATGAAGGAGAGTTTCTCAAACAGAGAAGTTGGCAGTTAGCAAAAACTACCATTTTCTCTCTGGCCTATGCGTGGAATACCTGGGGGAGTCATAAAATTACAACAGGAAAAAGCTTTCACTGTGGAGTTTCATTGTTTCCAAGATCCTAAGATAAAATTCAGAAATTTACTTTTGTATTTCTTTAATTGGGAAAGAAATAATGTCCTTTTGCATCCCCAGTAATTGGATGCTGAGTGCAGGTGTGAAATTTACTAGCATTTGAAAAATAAATTGTGAGGGCTGAGAACTATGTGGCAAAAATGGAAAGGCTAAAGATGTAACCTGATAGGGTTAATAACAGTAATTACTGTGTGCCTAATCTTTTGTAAATTGAGGATTTGATGGACATCTGTTAACTCCTGGACTCTTGGCCAACTAAGTAAACCCAGTTTTAAAACCAAACTCAGTTTTAAGCAGGACTATATCCTTGTGAGTTGTGTATAGACCCAGATTCTAGCAGGTCACCACTAATCTGCCTGAATGACAAACTAGAATTGAGCCCTTGAGTTCAGCTTTTACCAAACGGCCTGCTTGGCCTGTAAGTTTCCCCTATACTCCAGGAAAGCACCCACATTACTGCTTTAGTCTCATGAGGGCTGATTTTTCAAAGATCACAGAGACAGATTGGGATGAAGTGATGGGAAGGTTGACAAAGGAGCAATTGGCTAGATTTCCATGGGGCGTTCATAACTACATTTCCTGGTGTTCAGTGGAAAGCACATTTGATTATTTTCATGTGTTAAGTTCTGTCCGTGACATTTTTCAGTGACATCTTCTACAACAATATTTACTTTGTACAATTTTTCTCAGAGACCAGAACGTCAGAGTGACTAACCATATAAATGATACCATATAAATGATAAGACTTATTTATAAGATATGAATCTTCTCTTTCATTCTGCTCTTCTCACCAACGTGCTTTTGCAACAGGCAATATTTGGTTGCAACTGTGGGCAGTGAACGCGTAGGTCTATGTGCTTCTAGGCCACTTTATTTCATTCAATAATGATGTACAACCCCATAACATTATTTAAGGTAGGGGATTTGGTGGTGGTGGTGGCGGTGGCGGTGGCGGTGGCGGTGGCGGTGGTGGTGGTGGTGTGTGTGTGTGTGTGTGTGTGTGTGTTTAAAGGGAGGAAGGTTTAGGGAGTTTGTCTTTTGTTTGAATGACACAAGAGTGCAAACCCACCATGCAACCACATTTCAAAGCCCTATTTACATCACATTTACTAATATCATACTGGCCACATTGAATCACGTGGCCCAGGTCAGCATCAATGGGTATTTTCTATTGCTGCATAACAAATTAAAACAGACTTAGCTGCTGAAAACAATACAATTTGTTATAGCTGTTTCTCTGGGTCTGGAGCCTGGCGAAGGCTTAGCTGGATCCTCTGCTCGGGGTCTCATGGAGGTGCAATCAAGGAGGCAGCCAGGTTGGATTCTCACTTGGAGGTTCCACTGGGCAACATTTACTTCCCTGCTTCTGGAGTTGGCAACATTCTTTGCAGCTGTACCCTTCACAGCAGTTTTCTTCTTCAAAGCCAGAAAGGAGAGAGAATGACTAGCAAGATGGACACTGTTATATAGTTGCATCAACATAATCTTTTGTTGGCCTCTGTTGCATTTCATTTGCATAGAAACGAGTCACAGGCTACCCACACTCAAAGGTGGGGTTTGCATAAAAGTGTGGATGCCAGGAGGCAGGGATCATGGGCCCACCTTAAAGTCTGCCTCACAAATATTTGCTAAACAATTTACCCTGCCACAGGGACCTGACATACTACACACACACACACACACACACACACACGCTGTCCAGAAAAAATAAATCCGACATTCTGAATATAACAAGAACAGTTATATGGCTGGCTACTTTTAGGACAGACCACATATAAAGTGGTTGTGATGAAGCCATAAACGTAAGAAAGAGAAACACATACGCATGTAAGTTCTATAAACGGTATTTGGGTCAGAGGACAATTCTTATTGAGGAATTGAAAGAACCAGGTGAACATGGGCTGGAGTAGTTAGGAAAGGACTTCAGAGCAGTGGAATTTGATTTCTTTGACTTACTGGTAGAATTGTAAAGGTGGAAAGAAAAGGAGAAGTTGTTATAGAAAGGAAGAGGTGAGCAAATATATTTTTCTCTCTTCTTTTGTAGCTTCTGTTCTCTTACACTAGAGATTATAATTATCTCCCCCTCTGAGGACCATGGAAAGTCTGCCATGTTTCATTCCCTCCTTTCTGTCTTCCTTCCCTCTTTCCTTTCATGTTTCCTTCCCTCTGTGGAAAGGAGAGTATATACCAAGATGATACCTCCCTGTTTAAGATGAGTGGTTGTTCTCCTTTCCGTTGAATTCTGGATCTTAAAGCTGTGCCCTCTGTTCTAGTTTTCTTGTGCATAATTAAAAACAACTATTGAAGTATTTTTAGTCCATAAAGAATTAATCAGTCACATCACAAATACCTCGCTCTCAGCATGGGCTGGTCGTTCCAAAAAGCTAGGTCAGACCTTATCAAGCCTGCAGGGCAGTATATCAGAGTTTGACAGATCACAGGGAGCTGACAATTCAGGAGAGGCAAAACTATGGACAGTGCCCAGTTATTATAGTTCTTTAATATGTGTTTCTTGGGCCTGTGACTAGGGACACACTGGTCTTGTCTCGGTGCAGTGAAAGTGAAGAGCCTAGAAAAACAACATATAAAAGGCAGCAGCTGCAGAATACAAAGTAGTTAGTTGCAAGCTAGTAGGCAACAGACATTTTTTTCTTTTTGTTGACTCACCTACTATTAAAAAAATAAAATAAGCCAATGTTAAAAATTTGGAAGTAAGGGGAGACTGTCGTTTTGTCTTCTTTAAATAAAAAAAAAAAAGCAGAAGGCAACACCGAACCCATATCACTTCAGGGCAATAGTCTACTGGGACCAAGTGAGGACCTCCCTTTTTAGACCAAGCATATTGCTCCCATTTGTCACCGAATGTACTCGTATGTGGGCACTTCCAGCACAGTGGGCTCCTTCACTCTTTACTTAATTGCTCTGCAGACATTGGAATTTGTCCCAACTATGAAGCCTGCGGGCATTGTTTTTGAATTATTGTCCATATAGCACCTGCAGTGCTTTCACATATATGCAGAGTCCCAGGCCCTGCCCTGGACGGACTGAACTCAGCAGCTCTGCAGGGGCATCGCAGCCAGTCAACATTTTCTAACAAGCACTCTGGATGACTCATACACAGTGCTGCGCACGAGAACCACTGTTGTAAAGTTTCCTTTGTCATTCACTCTACCTAAGGGGTGGTTGGATTGTCATCCTGTGAGCTCAGGTGCAGGATGAACTGGGTCCGGTACTCACCTGCCAACAGAACCGTGGTTGCAGTTTAGTTGAAATTGGTGTGTTCAACTGCTTTTGTGAAACATATTGCAGTAGTCCAAGGTGAAGGTTTTAAAGCCTAGTACACCGTGTGATCTGCCTCTGACAGAAGAGGCAGTCCCTATGGTGACTATGGATGGGAAAGAGGAGAACTCCTTGTACTTCAGGGTCATGATGCCCATGCCAGTTGGGTGCGTGATCCATGGTGTGTGAACCAATCTACCCTTTCTTAACCCTGTCAGAAAAAAAAATGCCAGATTGTTACTGAACCAAAACCAACCCCCTTCATTTAGTTTATATATATATATATATATAATAGACTCTCTGTTAACTGGAACCTAAGCAACCAGCACTCTCAAGCAACTGGCAAAATGGTTTTCTGGTTTGAGATTTTTCTGGTTGCTTCAGAGTGTTGGTTACTTGAGTTCCAGTTAACAGAGAGCCTACTTATGTTTATCTAGCATCTGCTAATCTCCATGGGTACCAGTTAACTGAGTGTCTAGTGTATATATTATGTGTATGCACACACACGTGTATGTGTGTGTTTGTGTACATTTAAAAGAAAGTTCTAGTTGGGCTACAAATACCAATTATAAGGGAAGCTAAGTGTTAGTGTTGGACTTAACTGTGTGTGAAATTTTTATACAAAAAGCCTCTCTATAATTCCCCTCCTCTCCCCTCCATTCTGTAGACTATTGTTAACTTATGATTTGCTGACTCCTCATTAAGAGTTTTATTGTCTCAATGACCCATCTGATCAACTTAGGTGGTATATTTATTATTAATATATTCCTCCCCCAAAAATAATGAGCAACTTCAAGTTGGCAATGAACCTAAATGTAAGTTGATTGGGGTGTGCAGCCACCAGTGCTAATGAATATTTAAATTTCCCTTTGGATTTTTCTTGGCAGAAGACCTAACCAAGAACTTGAGAAGTCTAAATGTGAATTATTGGCCCATTACTGACTGGCCTGAGAAGCAGTACTGAGTGTCAGCGATGGTTGCATCTCTTGAAGCCAAGATTTCACTTTCAGACTGCCAAATGGTTGTTCCCCGAGGACGCTGGATGGTCTTCCAGTCTTTGGAAGCCATCATCAATCATGAAAACCATTACAGCCTGCTTTCCAATTTCAACCCTTAGAATGGCTTTCCTAGTCTTGGGCCAGTTGATTGGTATTCTCTAGACTAGCAAAGAAAAGAAAGTAAACAGTGGTCTCACTGGCTGCTCACAATTGGAAATAAGGGCAGAAGTGACTTACAGAACTCATTTTATACCATGAAAAACATTGAAGTCACAGAATTTAAAATTAAAGACATTGGGTCAAATTCCCTTATTGGGAGATGCACTTTCAATTAATCACAAATAGTAGGAAGTCACTTTTCATCAGTGGTTTGGACTTCAGGAACTTAATAGCTATGGGATTAAAACTGTCTGTGCTGCATAAAAATAATAGAGAAATATTTCTAGTTAGACTTGTAAAATACTTTGTCAGTCAAGCCTTCTACATTCCTCCTATTAAAAGCTATGAAGTATGCCCGGAGCAGAAAAGGCACAGCTGGGAAGATGGCAATGAAATTAATGAATGTTAACTTTCCTATCTCTTTGTCTTACGAATGTAGTGATCCTCATGCCGACACCATCACAGTTTCAGATAGGGAGTAAGGAGTTCTACAGATTGGGCGTTACATTCGGAAGCCAGTATGAAAATATATCAGTTTGAACAACTATGTTTTAAAAGCCAGTAGGAATAGTAACCTGCCTGGATCAAGAGTGTGGAAGGCAAGTTTTGAAGCTCTACCCAAATGCGGAATGAAGCCTCATGTTGTCAACTTGCACGTTTTACAGACCCACTGACCTTTAATGTTCCCAGGCTAATCAGTCCAAAAGACTTGTCAGAAGAAGAACAAAGGGAAGGCAAGCTTTTACAGAGTGGGAAAATAATCAAATTGAATGCATTGACAAGATATTCCAGAATCTCTAATGAAATTGATAGAAGTATAAAGGTGGTAAGGACCCACCCAGTAAATTAAATGGTGAAAGATGTTAATACTGTGATCTTATACATGAACATTTTCAATTTCAGATTTTCAAGCCATTGGAATTCTTCAAATATGTAGACTTATGTGAAGGCATATGTTAATGTGAGAATTGTATATACTCTTCTACGACAGACCTTCTCTTTCCAAGCTACCTCTCACAAATTACATTATGAAGGGGTGTGTGTAGCCGAAAGAACTCAGATACACATTGAGTAACCAGGGCAACATGTTTTGAATGAAGAGAACTGATCTTTGTAATAGTTAACAGCTTCCAATTCTGCTAGCAGCTTCGAGGGTATAGATGATAAATGTAAGACTGGATTCATGTCCTCAAGAAGTCTGAAGTTTTGTTGGGAAACCATATATTCCTAATGTGCTTGAATAGCTTTCCTGATAGGATACAAATTAGTATTTAGGAAATGAAAAAGACCAAAAGTGGTGTGAGTTAAGATCGATTTAATTTTGGTCATCTATATTTAGGTGACTAGCCATACCATTTTAAATCAGACAGAAACCAATGGTACTGTCCCATTTCAAATGACATGATGGTCAGCCTACTGACATCTTGAATTTAGTCCAGCGAGACTAGGTTGACCATATGTACCATTTTAAATGGGACAGTATCATTGTTTTCTGTCCCATTTAAAATGATAGGTCTAGTCAGCCTATCTCACTACACTTGCAAACTACTGGTTTTAAAATTTATATGATTTTATAAAGGAGGGGTTTTACTAAGTGCTACAATATGGTATAATGGAATAAGGGCTGAATCAAAAGCCAGAAGAATATGGATTCTTGCTTACTTTCCTAACTGGGAAGCTGAGGGGCCTCAAAAAAAGTCACTTATCTTCTTTGTATGTCAGTTTCTACATTTGTAGGTGTGTGTGTGTGTGAGTGTGAGAGGGAGAGAGAGAAATACTGCCTTCTATACCTATCTTATAAGCTTTTTGTGAGGATAAAACAAAATTCAATGCTATAAATAGAGAAGACAACATCGCTATTAACAAATTGGTTACATCAGACTACCACTTGGAGTTATTTTAAAATGCTCTTTATTTATGCTGTGAGTGTGCATAAATGTCTGATAACTCAGAAATAGGAACTTCATATAATGGCATTATGAAAATAATACTGTGCATTTTTGAGGGTGTATTGTATGGTTTTATTTCACTTGATTGTTACAAATATATTTAGAGCAAAAATGATTCTAATGTCTATTTCATATACATATAAAGAAAGTGCAGCTCAGCAACATTAAGTGCACTAGTCTAAGAAGATAACGGAGCAAGGACTGGACCCTGGTATTTTAATGCAATGTCCTTTCCAGAAAAAAGTGTTCTGCCAACACCTTGCCAGATTACAGAAAGGAAATGAGGCCTTTTTTAAACTACGTAAAAAAGGAATGTCTAAAAATACTGCTCACCCTCTTGAAAATGTCTGTAATAATTTCAATAAGTCTTAATCATAAGAAAAATGAAAACATATTGTAAATGCCCAGATATCGTTTTAAAAATTCTCTTCCTCTTAAATGGCATCTTTCACAGCAAGATGCCATTTTTTTCCAGCCACTGTCACAGATTGTATTTCTGAAGGGTGTTCATTGTTACCCCTTCTGTCTTTTAGCAACAGATCAACTCCTAGCAACCATGATCGGATACAGCGTCTACGGCAAGAATTCCAACAAGCAAAGCAGGATGAAGATGTAGAAGATAGGAGACGTACCTATAGCTTTGAACAACCCTGGGTGAGTATTGGTTTTGGGCACAATGGATGGTTCTGCAACTTCCTGTGGTAAAAGCCAGTAAGCTATGACTTCTGTTCTTTATGAAATGAGACAGAGTGGAGCCAAATTCCTTTGACCTTTAACACATTGACCTTTTCCTTGTTTCCATCTGGGTTTCATCATTGCTAATTTCATTTTATATCTTGTTGCACCATCTGTCCATTGCACAATAGGTTTCATTTCCTTATGACAAGAGGTAGCAAAAGTAGCTCTTGATTATGCATTTTTTAAGTTCAGTAAGTATTTTTTTCTATATATTTTCCTCAGAATCAGAGCCAGAATAAATTAGCTCAACACATGTCTATTGTATATCTAATATATGCAAAGTACAGTAGTTAGTGATTCTTACTCCTTTAGTTTCCCTCTGCCCCTTTGTGTATTTGCTGAATCCCTCTTGTTTATCTGCCTATATCCCTATTCTAGTCTGTCTTCCACACAGCCACCAGTGATCTTTCTAAAGCAAAACTTTGAATGGCCTTTCGGTGCCCACCAGATACAGTCCCAATTCCACAGTGTGGCATGCTAATCCCCCTCAGACCAGCCCCAGATTTGTGTTTTACATTAGAGATAATGGCATTTCTGGGAATGGGAGGTGTTGGAGCAGACATGGGAGTTCAAGATGATGGGAATTTTTAAGAATCTTTTTGGAAACTTGAGGGAGAGTCAACTAGGGATGAATAAATAGGCTGCTGGAGGCAGGAAAATCTAGCTGAGGGTATTAGCAAAGTCCAGTCAACATGGTAATGTGACCATAGCCAAGAATGCTTAGAGGACTGGGAATAGAAAAAACAATTTTTTTTAAACATTAATTCTGTGATGGGGATTGGCAAGACAGACATGGCAGACAGTCAAAGTTTAGAGTTCTGGAGAGAACACTGGTGAAATGTCACATAGTCTGGGTAGGGTGTTAAGTACGGCTCAAGGAAGGATTGCCCTGATTGTCTAGGAAGAAGCAAGAAAGGTCGTAGTCTAGGGAAGGAGGCTGTGATCGGAGCAGTATATTCCTTGGCGTCCAGGACCTTGGAGGTGGCTCAGTTCTGAGTGACATGGAGCTCTAACGTGGGCCACGCATGCATGTGAGTGTCTGGAGTAGGGGAGACAGTAGGGTTCAAATGGTTAATGAATTAAGTTCAAATGTTGGGACTATCATTACAGTAGATACTTGGAAGAGTAGGGCCAGAAGGAGGAATGGTATTAGGAAAGATTGAAGTAAAAAAGAAAAAAGAAAAAAAGGATTCTGTTTTAATTTAGGGAAGGGTACATGACCCAGCTAACATAGAACATAGAAGTTGGTTATGCTGAAGGGAAGGAGAGAGAAAGGTAGAAATGTAGGAGGAAACTTTAATGCCAGATTGAAGGTTTGAAGAAGGATGGAATTAGGAAAGAACATTTGTCCTGCTACCTGGGTAACCAGGGCCCCCAGGTGTCAGTTTTCTCATTTGTTAACTGAGAGGGTTAGAGTAGAAGATCGAGTGTTTGTTATTAAACCTTTTGTCAAAATCACAGTTTAAGAGGAAGCTGAGTGTGTAAAGTAAAGCAAATACAAACAAAGCTCCAATTGTGGTCCACAGAGCAGCATCTACACCATCACCTGGGAGCTTATTGTAAATGCACTCGCTTTGGGTCCTGCCTCCGACCTAATGGATCTGAACCTTTATGGGTGGAGCCCAGGAATCTGTATTTAACAAGCCCTTCAAGTCCATGCTCAACTTTGAGAAGCACTGCTAGAGTTTATATCATGTTTTTGGTCCTAAAATCCAATACCTTCAGTATACTATACACAAAGCCAGACAGCTATAAATATTTTCGATCGTGGTATTGAGTGATCAGAGCGGAGTTTGTGGAATTCTGTGAGGGAAAGGAGAAGCATCTGAAGGACTTCACCTTAGTTCAGATGAGAAGATGAAGACTTGGGACAGGCAATTGGCGATACGAGGCCAACATCTGGGAGTAAAAACTTCTCCTGAAATCAACCCTAACCTGACTTTGGGATGTTACAAATGAAGTTCAGCAGATTAATATCTAAGAAAATCTCTAATTGTCCTGTGCAGCAAGATGACTATTAGTGGTATGTTTAATAAAGTATGTAGCTTATTTTTCTAGATGATCAAGTAAATTGAGTCATTTCCATATAACAACATAATGGAATTATATTAATCTACTTATGTTGTTTGGCATAATTGACTCAATCTATTCCTAATAGATTTCTTAAAGCAGGATTCTTTTGTGATACATGGAATATACCCTTAACTGTGTATGTTGAAAAGAATAGTGAATACAGTGGCAAACTGAAGGTGAAAACAGCAACACCACAAGGCAACTGCTGTCACATACACACTGTTCCAACCTACAGAATTCTGCCTGGGTTTTCAGTCCCCACCCTGTACCATGAGGGCCAGTGTTAGCACCATTTTAATACTTCACCTGGGAATGTGGATTTCAAACCAGCATCTTCACACCACTTATTTTTTAAGTAATTCATCAAGTTTCTTCAGTGCTTACTGTGTTCTAGTCATTGGATTTGGTGCTGGAAAAGAAAGATGGGGAAAAAGAATGCCTTAGAACGATACAGTGAATCTGGTTCAAAGGGAAGGAATGTTTGGTTTATGATAGGGGTACCCATGGACCATGAAGCACAAGGGAACCCCACCCAAATCACTTGTGGGTGGTCAGGAAAGGCTTGAAAGAGCACACCTTTGAAGTCACAGTATATGTCAAATGTGTAAATTTGAGAAACAGAGAAACGTATCTGGGAACCAAGATTGATTACATTTATTTCTGGTTGATGACACTATCTACATGCAAGATTTCCAAAGTTTATTTCAGGCTTAATGAGCATTTCCTACTTCTTAGCATTAGATGTTCTTCATTGTGGGATGTTGAAATGATTTCTTATCCATTTTGGTTTCTTTTTTTTTTTAATGGTGACTGTAGATATGTTGACATATTTTTTATGTTATCTACATAATATGAACAATCATGTTGGTGAAAATGTTTGAGAAAATCTTGTACATTTAAAAATTTTTTTTTTTTTTAAGATTTATTTTTATTGTTTTTTCTTTTAATTGTTTATTGTTTTTGACACAGAGAGAGAGGGAGAGAGAGAGAGATACAGAGACAGAGAGAGAACTGAACTGGGGGAATTCCCCAGTTCAGCACATGGGTCCGCACGGGCTGGGGCCGGGATTCGATCCCTGGTCCCCGGTGCTGCAAAGTGAGCACTTAACCCACTGAGCCATCCCAGCTTCCCCAATGTACATTTAGAAACTCAACTACCAAAGGTCATAGGTCAAATTATTGTATAACAAAATGCCATAGAAACTTTAGACAGACAGTGCAGCTTGTATTATCATTTCCTATAATGAGTGAGCAGGGAATTATTTGGATGACAAACTGATTACCTTAGGAATGGAATCATTTCCCAAATCGTGGGTCAGAAATTAACCTTTTCTTTTTATTTATTTATTTTATTTTCAAAGTGGGATCTTGCTGTATATTCTTCATGTTACTGATCACATAAATGAGCTTAAAGTGAGTGTAGTTCTACTTAGTATATTGTTATACCAATGCTCACTGTTACCCTTGTAAGAGCCTCTCAGCTGTTCAAAATGTCACTTGGTCTGTGGGTTTTATTATGTGTTTTACAAAATGAGCTTTGAGTATATTGGAATCTTTTTTCTGCATGTATTTTGACCTTGAAAGGTCACTGTGTTTGGAAAGGATGAAACCATGATCTCACCCTCTGGAATGGTTTGTAGTCATTTTCGTTTTAAGGGACCATAGCTCATCTTCAAGTTTTGTGTACAGTCTGGACCATCTTAGTTGAAATCATCATGCTTGTTAGAAATGCCCACACACAAAGTGCACCCAGATGTAGCATACAGAAAAATATCCAAGCCAATTATTGTACAGATAGGGGAGATGCTACAGAAAATGCCTCCAGGCAGTCCTTTTCCATTCATCCATTTTCAAAATGTTCCCTCTAAACTCTAGCAGTATAGAATGCACCTGTCCCTGGGCTTTTGTTCAAAATAATGTTTGGGCCTGAGGGAGCTGATCTGGTGGCACAAAAGGTCTTTAGATGAGCAGAGGCCCAGAAAATTTCCTTAGCTCCATAATTGAACCGAATTCTCTCCCAAGTTGAGTAAGAGAAGCAGCAGAAAAAGCAACTTCTTCCCCATGCAGTGCCAGGTGCCACATAAGTAAAGCAGCAAGTTGCTTTAAATCGTTCTTAAGATAATGGAACAATAGCTGAGGTTGGGGTTATTATCCCAGAGCTCAGATATGGACAGGACTTAGTACTGCTTTTAAAAGAATTAAATTGCAGGCTGCAGACCTAAGTACAATCTGCTGTTAAAACTTTGCAGATACCTGAGTGCTGCCCACAAGGAGACTTGCTGGCTGAGAAGACTGATAGATGGGATAATGGAGCCTTTAATAGCTCTATTGCTAAATCCTTCCCATCCTGGGTTGGTAGTGAAGGAAAGTAGTTTAGTCCTTCAGATAGAAAATTGATCCTCTGTGATGTGAATATCCTCTTCTCCTCCAAGTGTTCTTTCTAGCTGTCTGTCTTTAAACACACAAAAGCTGAACTTTTCTACATTTTCCTGTCTTGGACTTTTAATGGCTCCTCTTACTGTTCTAAGTTTTTTCCTGCTTTAATTAGAGAGCCAATCTATAGTACACAGACACCCTGAACCCCTAGATTACCTTTTTGTTGTTGTTGTCATCTTTTTTTTTTTTATAAAATTTTTAATTAAATTTATTGGGGTGGCATTGGTTAGTAAAAGTACATAGGTTCCAAGTGTAAAAATCTGCATTACATTGTCTGTGTGTTACGTTGTGTGCTCACCGCCTGGAGTCAGTTCTCCTTCCATCCCCATATATTTGATTTCACCCCCTCCTCCCCACCCCTCCCACTTACCGTCTGATAACCACTAAACTGTTGTATGTGTCCATGAGTTTTTGTTTCTTTGTTGCTTTCAAAATTTTTTCTTTGTTTTGTTTGATTTTTTTTTTTTTTTCCGACAAACAGAGAGAAACAGAAACAGAGAGAAACAGAAAGAAGGGGGAGGGCCCAGAGCAGTCTCCATAGTTGTGTCATTTTTTTGACATGGTTTTGTTCCACACAGGTGGGCGGGGTCTGTGCATGGGAGGTTTGCCCCCTTAAGCCACTGGCCAAACCAGGGGGTAAGAACTGAACTGGGGTCCCCTCGCATTGGAAGCACACCCCAGTTCAGCATATGGGTCCGCATGGGCCAGGGCCAGGATTCAATCCTTGGTCCTGGGGGCTGCAAAGTGAGCACTTAACCTGATGAGCCATCATAGCTTCTCCTGCTTTCAGTTTTATATTTCCCATATGAGTGAAGACATATGGTTCTTGATTTTTGCTAACTGACTTTCTTTGCTTAACATGATCTCAAGATCCATCCATGTTTTTCACAAATAGCAGCATTTCATCTCTTCTTATGGCTGAGTAATACTCCATTGTGTATATGGACCACTTCTTTTTCAAGACTTCAAGGGTATCTGCTGTCATTTTCTTATAGTGGGCATCCATTCTTTGACTCAAAAAGTACCTTCTTAGTTGACAGCCTTGCAGTGGTGTTACTCTACTTCCAACTGGGTGGAAGTTACCTCCCTTGAAAATTGCCCTGGAAAAAGCCATTCTTGTAGCAAAGGGGTACCTTCACTCATGGAGGAAGCATCTGTGTGCTGCAAAGTGGACCCCTTCTTGTAGCCCTGGGACCCATCCTTCTGGTCAAGACCTCTGTGACCCTGGGTCATTTCACCCGCAGAGGCTTCGGGTGGTGGAGATGCATAAGGGCTGTCACACAAGAGGGCTGGCTTGTTCGTAGAGCTACCTCTTTATTGTCAATACATCTACAGCTTAAGGTGGTGGGAAATAGATCCAAACACCGGTTGGGAAAGATGAGATGAAGGCAAATAGTATGTTAAGACCAAAGCATGTATTTATGAGAAGTTTATGAGGAAAATTGGCATGCTCTGCAAATTTTTCAGCCATTACTCACATCATTAGTAGCAATTAAGCTTCTCAACATTCGAAATCCACAAGAGTTCAATCAATAATTGCCTAAGTGTAGTATGTGATGGGGTAGAGGTGGAGAGCTGAGAAGGCAGGCTCAATAGACAAAAGTTAACTTTGTTTTCACTAAAAGTTATAAATAAGCCTGCTATAGAAAATAATTACCCCTTTTAGCAATAGCCGCTTTTAAACAGAGTAAACAATTTACACTCTTTATATGATTCAATGCCAAAAACTTATTGTTACCCTCTACCAAATCTTTAAATTACCATTTTTATATCAAAATATGGAATTTGTATTAGGGTCACAGCACATTTCAGTTGCTAAAGTAAGGATTCTAAATCTCAAAGGGATAATAGCATTATTCTTTTTGTTATTATTGTTATCATCATCATCATCATCATCATCATCATCAGTTTTCATCCCAAGTACACGCACTTTTTTAATTCTAATTTTGTTTTCTATACATGCCCTTGGGCGTCTGTGAAAATTTGAGATTTTTTTTTTTTATTATTTATAATTTAAGTAGAAAACCTACCTGAAATGATCATTTGGAAGAATATTACATATATGTATATGTATGAATATATACAAATGCTCATACAGATGTGCTTACATCTTGTTTTTCTTATCTATATGAAGAACAATTTGAGTATTTAAAAATTATTGAATATTTTATGTCACTGTTCATAACACAATAGTGAATTTTATTTCATGTGACACGTACACTTTTATATTAACTTTTAAAAGACGTATATTGCCTAGTTCTCACTAGTACTGAAATTATGTACTATACATATTTATTTTTGCTCTTTCGTTTGTTAACTATTAACAGTTTGGGTTTTGTATTTTTATTTCTTATGTCGCCTATTTTTATTTTGGCCAAATAAGAATGATTTTATCTAATTGAGAGAAATACTTAGTTAATGACAATTTAGTGAAACTCCATATGGAAGATATTTTCTCTTATTTTGTTTTACACTAATAAGTGATACTCTAATTGTATAGCTTTTCCAAGCATTATGCAATTTTTCATATAGCATAAATAATAATTTTTTATGATCATGATAAAGACCAGTATTTTGGAGTTCATTTACAAAAGTAACATGCACAGTTTTATTAACCATGAAAAGATCCATGTATCATGGTCCCCCAGTGTACTGTGTATTAGATAATCATGTATTTTTTCATCTTACAACCTCTATCATTATGTTCTTGGCAACCTGGGTGATTTTTTCTTTTTTTTTTTTACTTGAAAGATCTTTGCTTGTCACCAATTCCATCACAAACAAGGCTAGGGTTATTTGTAATTTGCACTCTTAAAACAGAGCTGTTGCCTTCTTGTCTGTTGAATCTCCAGAATTATCCCAATTATGCTTCATCTCTGTGTTTTCCTGTGTAAATATTACTTTGTTGGTGGTGGTAGTGGTGATGCTGTTTTCTTTGAAAATATACACTTCTCTCTGGGGTTATAGATTATGTCTCTCTTCATTTCTCTCTCTGTTTGTGCTCTTGCTACATTATACTGTTTCTGCTGTGGGGATGGAAAACCACAACATTTAAAAGTCAGGATTGTCAATTGTAGTTGTTCCCACAATTTACATCTTTATGAGATCATAATTGAAATCATGAATCAGGTTATTTTTGATTCATACCAAGTATAAAACTTTCCAGGTAAACCACTTTAGTTATTGCTTTAAGCTGGCCACATATATACGGTCTTCCTTGAAATCTGTGGTCCAGTAAAATTTCATCTTAAAGATAAGGGTGATTCTTTTTAGTAACCTACCTTTTTGTATGCTCTGAAAAGAGAAATGGAGTAAAATATTAATGGTAAGCCTGAGGTTTGTATTTCATCATAGTGAGCATAATGGTATGAAATATGTCAGTTTGCTGATACCAAACTCATTCACTCATTTTAAGTTTTCAGATCCCATCTGATGACAATTTCATTGTTAGAGTTCAAGATCCAACTAGGTACTAGGTGCTGGCTGATAAGGTTTGAAGTGAACGGTGTCAGAAAATAAAAGGTTAAGAAAAAAAGCCCTTCAAATTTTTTTTCTTTGTCAGATTCAAATTTTCAGGCCTCTTGCAGAAACAACTTAAAAATACACCTGAAATTTCTACAAGACCTTGCATTTTCTTTTCACATTTCCACAAGCAGGGTGTCACAGAACAGCATGAGCTTACAATGGGTTACTAAATCTTGCTGAAGAATGCCAGATCTTTCAAGACCTCTTGACATGTGTATATAGCTTACTCTGAGAGGAAAGAAAAAGGCAGTTATTTTTGTGGGTGTAAAGGAAATAGTGTAGTATTTTGTCACTTGGCCTCTCCGCTGCCCAGTGGCTTCTCTCGGGTTTCCCTTGACTTACCGTGATCGCTAGAACAGCTGAGCTTTCTGTTTGGCCAGCCTCATCAAGTGTAATGGAAGAAAAATGTCAGCCTTCTTTAATGTAGTTGATGAACACTTGGTTGATGCTTTGTTTGCATAAGCAGAACTCACTCAGCAAAGTGTTTTCCTTTTTGAAGGCACCACTGATGTGTTATTTGACTGTTGTTGTGAGCAGGTCTCTGAACACACATTTGTTCCAATGAGTGTGGTTATAAACATCCACTAGTAGAGACTGGGGTATTGTAAAGCCTAATCTCTTTGCACATTATTTTTGTATCAGGATATTTTTAATATGTTCACTATGCCCATGTGCTTTGAAATTTTTGTCCTGTATACTGCCATGTTATTGCCTACTAACAAATAAAATAATGTTGGCCAGGCAGAAAGGGAACAATAGGTAATGCTTTCTGTTTACACAAAAGCCAGCCACAGGAGACATTCTTTAAGTAACAAGCCTATGTGCTATCTTGCAGCTCTCCAAATGAATGTTAAGACTCTGTTATTTAAAAAAAAATTATTATCAAGTCAAAAGTCTGCCATTGGCTTTCAACTCTAAAAGAAAATCAGTAACTTGTTTTTTAACTGACATTCTTCACTTAGAAGTTGCCTGTTGCACAATGCCACATAACAACAAGAGGGCCAGAGGTTGGCATGCACCAAAAGGATTGTTTAGGAGTGTAGGCCCTTGATGCCATGATAAACCATTGCTGAGTGTTTGCAAAGTTAGAGGCATTGTTATCTATTATAAACAGAGCTATTTGCATTTCAAAAAGCCAGATCTAGAAGGTAAGCTACAACTGGTCAGCAAGAAGCCAAAGTATCCACAGGGGCTTGGTCTACACAGCAGTGTACACAACCAATGTTGGATTTAGGCGAGAGGCAACAATCAGCAGCTGACCTGCTGACCAAAGTATTTAGCCAGAAGGCTTGAACAGTTCTCTATAGGATATAATTAACCTATGTGGAAATGCCATTTCCTAATCACTAAGACAAAATGTCCTCTAACCAATTCAAGCAGCTCTTAGCTCTCAGGTTTATTCTTTTGATTAGCATTTCTGTTCCCATTTGGCTATGGGGGAGACCTATATGTGGCTAACAGGGCCTCGTTTCCACCTATTCTTGGTTCAAAACTTAACAATCATCCTTTAGGATAAGGAGGATCAGCTTATTTTGTATTCTACTGCTGGACTAAAATAGGTAACTACCGAAAAGATCCACCAGCGTGGCTAACTTTCAAATACGCACCCATGAACTTTCCCACATCTGTGAATTATTGTAGCAAATATTTTGTTTGTTTGGACTGACTTCCAAATTTCTGAACAGCCTTACTCCCCTATATCTGCTGTCCATACAGGATTGCAAACTGGTATCTAATGTCAGTATTTGCAATCCTCATCAGGAAGACGTAGGAAGGTTGACCTCTCCTTTTGCAACCATTCTAAAGCTATAATAATCAGAACTTAAGGTGACTGAGTAATTGGGGCTCCTAGGATCAGGTTAGACTTCTCCTTCCTCAAACTTGAGAAAATCACCCTTGAGTTTTCCAAATATTTCACAGAATTTGCAGAATGTCTCCAGGTCAGGGTCTAGGAGTCGCTGTGATCTACGGAATTCCTGTCTCATGAGCTCTTCTGCGTTTTCCTCCTGCAGCCGGGCCCCAGACCAACGGCGCAGAGCGGCCGGCACTCAGTGTCCGTGGAGGTGCAGATGCAGCGGCAGCGGCAGGAGGAGCGAGAGAGCTTCCAGCAGGCCCAGCGCCAGTACAGCTCACTGCCCCGGTACGGTGCTCACACCCTCCCCAAGCTCTAGGGAAGCCCTCCTTCCAAGATAGCAGGGCGTCCCCACCGTACATGAGTTCCTCAGAGAGCTGCAATGGGGGGTCATTGCGTAGCTAAGAGGCCGGCTTCTTGTTGGGCAAGGAGACTGGAAAGAAAGGTGTTTCAGGAGATACCAACATTTTTTGCCTGAAAGTTCCCTAACTGAGAGCAAAGTGACTTGTCATATGAATACTGGGGCTTAGCGATTGAACCTGGACAAGACCGGTTTTTCATCTGAAAAATGGAAAGTTAGTTCGTTTTGCTTAGCTCATGGGGTAACTAGAGTAATTGATACTTTGTTCCTGTTGAACCCTGAGAAGGATGGCGGTGAATGCTCCATGCTCCACACTTAGGTAGGATCCAATCCTCCCTGTCTTACTATCCAGCCAGCCCTGTGCTTGCTCCATGTTAGCCTTGGGAGAGTCCTGTGTCCCATCGCATTAGCTGACAGCCAAGCCAGAGGGCTTATCTGCTGGGCTCGTCACACAGACGCACCTCTGCTCTGAGCATTCTCTGCCAAAGGCCTGGAAAGCTCTCAAGTGACTGAGCCTGGACATGTTAAAATGACAGCTGCTTTTCCATCTCAGGATCTCCCCCATGCATAGGAAAGAGTAAACGTATTTAAAAGCATTCGGCTTTCCAAACATTCCAGAACAGGTCACTTGTTCTTCTTTTTCAGAACCAGGTGACAGAAATATTTTTGGGTAGAAGAAAATCCCCTTACCATGTTCCTATCAGCTGTTTTGACTTTGAGCAGAACAACTTATTTTGTGAGGGGAGGCAAACGTTTATCTGTGCAAACCACTGACCAGTATAAAAGGGATCTTGGTTCAATTTCTAATAAAGATGAGCCCATTTAAATGTTCACCAATCATTGTAATAACCACGAGGGGCTTGGCCACATTGACACTGGTCAACGAGGCAATGTAAATGTGAATGCAAATCTACATAGCTGAGTACCATTGTGTAGTAACTTGTTCATTCTGTTGTTCTTTTTTCATTTCATAAAGCTAAGTCTTCTGTGAGGAATGATTTTTTTTTAAATAAAATTATGTTTTCTTTGAAATATGAGGATAACTAACAGTTATTTAGCCCATTCTAGGTGAGGTCTGGACAGGCCTTGGACATAACCTTGTCTTATAAGGAAACAGAAAGATTAAGGTCACCTAGCTAGTAAGTAATTCTGCCAAAATTCAAACCCAAACCTGCCCATGCCCTTTATAACCATTATTTTATATGGCTTGTTGCTACCAAGAGCTTTTGTTTGCAAGTTTGGAATATTAACAGGTGTACGTGTGAAGTTTCCCTCTGTGCTCAACTGCCCTTCGCATTTGCAAGGAGGCCACTGTCTGAATCAACCCAATGCATCAACTGCTAAACCCTTCAAGGATTATACATAAAGATTGGTTGTGTGAGGTCTCTTCTCCCAGCCTGTTGGCTTGCGTCCCATCAGGAAACTGAGTGTGATGATGTGGTTTTGTTGACAGGCTGGGTGTGCCTGCCTGCACAGCCACATGATGGACCATAGCCCGTGTGCTGTAGGAATATACTGTCTGTGCAGGGACCGGGATCTTTGCCTTTTCACAAATTGTTTGGCTTCATGTATTTTAGTTGTATTTGAGAGTATTTATAAGAAGTGGAGGAGAAGCATAATAGAGTAGATAAGAGGGGGATTGAGTTGGGATGTGAACAGGACTGAGGAAGGGAAGTGGGAGAGAGAGTGGCAGGAGGGCCTGGCAGGACAGAGATGGAGAGGTCCCCATCCTCGGGAAGAGGACAAAGATCCATGCAATGCCCCCACTGAATTTCTCCAGGTCACAGTCTATAGTGGCCCAATATCCCAAATAGGTCCTTTGTTCCTGGCATTCCTCTCCCTTCTTGACTCTCCTCCCCTCCTCCCTACTTCCCTTCCTTTCTCTCCCTCTCCTTCTGCACCACCTGGTAGGACTGTCTGTATTTCCCTGGATAAATGTGTTGCTGCTGTTAGTGTTACTGCTATCATTCCGTATTGCCCTAAAAAACAAACACTTGCCCCCTGGGTAATCGTGACTCCCGAGAAAAAGCCCATGGAAGAGTTGTGTAAGCAGGGATGCCGGAATAGCTCTGTGGTTGATCACTTGCCTCACAATCATGAGGTCTGGGGTTCGATTCCTGGCCCTGGCCTCTGGCTCCGTGGCAAAGGTTCTCGCCTCCCATGTGGGAGGCCCCGGTTTGGTTTCCACCCTGCGCAGACCCACATCCACGTGTGTGGAATGAAACCACGTCACAACTAATGATGTACAACTATGAAGACTGCTCTGGACCCTCTCTCTCTCTCTTTACCCCACTCTCAAACAAAATAAATCTTTAAAAAAAGAGTTGTGTAAGTTTAGGCCAATGGCGCTGGTAGGCCTCTTTGTCATGTTTTCATCTTTCAGAGAATAATGTCTCAGTGGGAGCCTTTATGTGTGTCAGGAAGATCAGGAATGGGGAGCCCTGTGCCCAGCTTGATTGCTAGCAGAGTGGCACCACTCAGCAGCAGGCTGTGTGCACAGACCTGAAGGAAGGCAGAGAAATCCAACAGGAAGGTCAGAGCGGGTCAGCCTGTGTGAGCTTGAGTCCAGTCCAAGTTTCTGACATGTGAGAGTCTTCAAAGACACTTGACCTCTGCGATTCAGATGTTGACAATTAGCAGAGTTTTGTCTAAACAAGTTGGTATGGCATTTGATACCAAAAAGATTTCACACACAAAAATAGTTCAGTTGCCAAGTGGAGCATAAAATAAAACAAATGGTCAAGGCTTTGAATCAGTCACACTGGATAAGGTGGTTTGAATTAGAGGCATGTATGTGAGCCAGAGCAGTTTGTAAACTCTAACTGTAATTAAAGAGACCTATAGGCAGAGTTCCAGTTTCATTTTGAAACGTCAATAAGAAACATTAGCCAGGTGGTAACGCTCGTTCTGAAGGAAAGCGGACCTGAGGGGTCTCACGCTCAGTTCTCAGTCAGACTAGGCTTGCTTTTTTTATTTCTTATATTTCTAAATGTGTTCCTTTTTCTTTTTGTTTTAAGATTTATTTTATTGTTTTTGACAGAGACAGGGAGAGACAGAGAGAAGGGGGAAGGCCCAGAGCAGTCTCCACAGTTGTACGTCATCAGTTTTCAACAGGGTTTCATTCCATACAGGTGGGCAGGGGCCGCTTAGGGCAGAAATGGGTAGGGGGCCTCCTGCATGGGAGACATGCCCCCTTGAGCCAGGAGCTGAACTGGGGGGGGGGGGCCGAGAACTGAACTGGGGGCCTCCTGCATGGGCAGCACACCCCATTTCAGCATATGGGTTCACATGGGCCAGGGCCCGGGTTTGATCCTCAGTCCTGGGACTGCAAAGCAAGTGCTTAACCCGCTGAGCCATCCTGGCTTCCCTCCACTTTCTTTTTCTTAAAAAAAAAAATCTTTATTTCTAAATTAGTTATTTTATTTAGAATCCAAAAGGCAATTCTCAATCTAAGTAGAAGTGTTTAGTCATAGTCACTGATAGACTTATTGAAGATCCTTTATTTTAAAAAAAAGTTTTTAAGTTTTTTTCCCTGCTGCCTCTCCATTTCTTCTCCACCTTTTCCTCTCTCTTGGTTTCACATCTGTTGGGGTCTCAGTTCTTTGCTTTTATATATTTCTTCCCGGCTGTGTCTTCATACCCTGACACGGTCTCCTGACCAGGCCCATTGATTAAGTCTCTGAGCTGCATGTCTGCTTGTCAGCCTTGGTCTTTACAGCTTCCTCCTTCTGTGTCTTACTTCAGTGATAACTGGCTTTCCTCAGGTGTGGGGTCTTTGGTGTATGTCTTCTGTGTGACGATGGTCTTCAGACAACATTGGAGGCCATTGTAGCCGGAGAGAGACAGTTATTGTCAAACCAGGCTGGGTGCTTTCACTGGATTCAGAAATCTCTAGTGGGCTCATTCCAAGACCAAACAAGTCTCTGTGCTGCTTATAAAGAAATTCAGTGGAGATAGAATGTTTTCTTGCTACTGTTGTTCTTATGGCCTGTAAGTGATCATGGGACTGTCTGGAGCCTCTTTCTCATCTCTGCAGAACTGTTTGTGGACTTGTCTTCACCTAGTGAGGTTCACTGACTCTATTGCCTTTCTCTCCTTGGGTACCTACCCTACCCATCTGACAAAGGAAGAGAAAGCTAATATGTTTGGGTTTTTTTCTTCTTTGGTCAGAAAGATGCCACACCACCCCTCAAACCCGAGTCTATGCTTTGAAGGCAAAGTTAGGTTGCCTTCAGACTATTCCCTCAACACCCCAATCCTCAGCCATTTGCTCTGGGCCACACTCTTCTAACATGTTACATGTGTTATTTCATTTATTTCTCCCTCATAACCCTGTGAGGTTAGAGATTATGCCTATTTCACAGATGGGGCAAGTTGGGCCCAGAGAGCATAACCCTCCCAGCATCACATAGCTGGCACGTGGCAGACTCGGGATTGGAATCTTTGTCTGGCCCTAAGCCACTCTCCCAGTATGCCCAGTGCTGGGTAATGCGTGTTCTAGTGTGAGAAACTCACTGCCCACTGCTTCCTTGTGTTTTTCTGTGATCTGCTCATTTTGTGTCTCTTTATAGCTATAGATACCACTTACCGAGGAAGCATATGTGTGTGTGTGTGTGTGTACACCAACGCGTATATATCTATGTACTTTCTCCATATATCTTCCTTCAAGCCTCAGGGAGGTCTCTTTCCTCCTCTCTATACTGATCAATTTGAAGAAAATTTTAGCTATAAGAAATTCTTTCTTCCACATCGTCATAATGTCCATTCCTGACACACCTTTAGTGACTTCCTTGTGTGTTTTAATTTAGAAAGACTCTATCTTGCCTAAATGATTCAAAATGAAACTTATAGTTCATGACTCTCATAGAGCAAAGCCTCAGCCTTTACAGAGTTGGGGGTTGTGGGGTGAAGAGGGTTAGTGGATCTCAGCAGGCCTGGGATAGAAGCGAGGTGAACTGTCCACAGCCTGTTTCTGCTTATCTTTAAATTGATAACTAACTCATGAAAGAATCCCACTTTTGCTGCTGTAACATCAGTAACAAGTTCGTTGTTTTAATTAAAGTTTCATGATTAATGTCAAATCCCTGGGATCATGCTGGCACGTTCCGTCACTCCTGGCTCTGGGCAGATTAATTTATGACTTTTTAAGTGAAGATAATCAAGGCTTTAGGCAAATAAACTATTCCATCAAATGTAAGGAGTCTTGCCTGGGCTGATTGTAGAAATGGCCTAATTCCCATTAAAAGACATGGACTGGAGACTGCGCCATTAATCATAGTCATAGCCAGAGATGATGGTGAACGTGAGTTCATGTTCCTTATTGAAAAGATCCCTGACTACATTTTAGGCCATATGGAAAATGGGCAGATTTCATTCTGAACCATATTGACGGCACTTGTGAATGTTGAGAAATGCAAGTTGCTTCATTCCTGTGACTGGGTAAACCCTGCTTTTCCTCTGTGGCAGTCCTTTTGAACATTCCATCACATTGTGTGTGTCCATGTGAAAGCCTGAGCAATACATACTGTCGCCAAATGATTTTCTTCTTGATAAATGGAGCAATATATTTTGTTTTATTACTCAATTCTCTCTCCCTCTCCCTCTTCCACTTTCAAGGCTAAAAATTAGGGCATGTCTTCCTTTCTGGCATAAATTGTTTTCCTTTATCGTAGCCAATCTTATTGTAAATGCATAAAAGTATCTAGAGACTTGATGGTAAATTAAAGACGTTTCAAAACAATGATGTTTCCTGAAAAGGATGTGCAACTTTATTGCACAAGTGATAAGAATTTGAAATTTCTCTAGGACCCTGATTTATTACCCTCTCTTGTGGTGGCCAAAGTGAGTTTCACAGTTTGTCCTGGCCTTTGGGGAAGGTGCACTGTGCAGGAAAAGAATGTTTACTCGACAGACGTCCAGGTTCCGCGGTCTTGATGAGCGTGTATTCTGAGGAGTGTCGGTTGCTGACATTCACAACTCGAAAGCCGGGCCTTTAAGGATTGCCTGTTGCATTTTTAATCATAAAGGAGTCTAGACTTAAATCTTTTATAACTGAACACATACTATGTGTAATCCATTCCAGGTACTTCCTATTAGCCAGCCTCTCTGGCATTATGGTGGTAACTGTGTAAAATATTTGTTTTGCTTGTTTAGAATTGAATTGTGATGTTCGAGAGTGAGCAATCGGTGCTGGGGTGGAAGCTGCCAAATCGAATCCACTAAGCAGCCTCTTGCCAACGTGTCTTCCAGGAGATATAGGTTCCCCAAAGCAGAACAGACAGCACCTACCCAAACACAGAAGGACTCTGATTCTGAAGAGCTGAATCTGCTACTTCTCTCTCCTGTTCAGCCCTTGTCTGTTCATTTGTCTAAGCCTTAAGCTCACTGAGGGTGGTCACATTGTCATCTCCCACCCCCAGCACAGAGAATGCCGATGGGTAGAACACAGTAATATGTGTTGAAATATTGAAATGTATATTGCCTCCCACCCCTTCCCCACTCCCTCTTTCCCCCTCACTCCTTCCCTCTTCTTTTTCTCCCTTCCCTTCTTCCAACCCTCATACTGACCTTTGAACTTTGCTGTCTAGGCAAAGCAGGAAAAATGCCAGCTCTGTGTCCCAGGATTCTTGGGAGCAGAACTACGCTCCGGGGGACGGCTTCCAGAGTGCCAAGGACAACCCCAGGTACTCCAGCTACCAAGGCTCCAGAAACGGCTACCTGGGTGGGCACGGCTTTAACGCCAGGGTGATGCTGGAGACGCAAGAGCTCCTTCGTCAGGAACAGAGGCGGAAAGAGCAGCAGATGAAGCAGCAGCCTCCTCCTCCCGAGGGGCTCAACAACTATGACTCGTATAAGAAAGTCCAGGACCCCAGTTACACTCCCCCCAAGGGACCTTTTCGACAGGATGTGCCACCGTCCCCTTCTCAGGTTGCTCGGCTGAACAGACTCCAGACTCCTGAGAAAGGGAGGCCCTTCTATTCCTGAGCAAGCAAAGAGCTGATGCTTCGTGTCATGCAATAAAGGACATTTTCCTACGGAGGCTTGTATTTTTGGGAATTTTCTGAAAAACCTCGAGGGTACCGTGGAATTTTGGGGTTGTTGGTATCAGTGCCTTTAAGCAGTATGGGCAAAGAAACAGAAGGCCTTAATGTCTTTGCCAGTAGGTCTCAAGTGTATTTCATGGAAGGATTTCCCATCATCTGACAATCATCTGCTCAAAGCATTCGTATACTCTGCATCTCTCTAGAGGACCAGGAGTTCTTGGCCCGACTCATGAGATGTTCATGGCTTTATGTTACAACCCCGTACAAATTACAATGGTGACAAATTACGTTGAAGCTAAGGTAATGTGGATTCCTCTTTTTTATCTTGATGTCCAGTGGGTGAAAGTGGGTGACGTACGCCAGAAACTGGGGCTTTCCAGTACTTCACAGCACAGTCATTTATGGGTACTTTATAATTGGCATGGTTTTCTCCTTTTTTTCTCAACTCCTTGTAACAGGAATGTTCCTTCATGCTGTTAAGAAGCTAAGCCATATTCCAATACTGTCTGATTATCATGGGAGTCCTTTTGTAACTGCCTTATAACTCATCATTACCAATAAAGTGATCATTCTAATCTGAGTTTGGATATACTTGTTCAGTCATGTTCCTAGCACATGTGTTGAGTCCGTACAGCTCTGCGTAAGGAACATGGGAGATGCGCAGGACCCCTGGAGGGGAAGGACTGGGCCTTCATATATCTTGGTGACAGAGGTGATACTAAGAAAAGAACTCTCCTAGGGTGAGCTTCTTGCCCACTACATCCCAATGATTATTTTAATTGGTTTTCAATTGACAGGTCAGCAGCAAGGGCTGAGAGTGGGACAAAGAGAAGTCAGTCATTCAGAGATTCTAAAAACTCATCTGCTTTCTACCGTTTTTCAAATCGGTTGGAATTGACATGTGTCTAGTGCATCCACGTTCGGTATCTCTGCCTGGTGATGCCTTCCGTGCTACCAAATAACTCTGCCACGAAACAGCAAAACACAAATAAGGGGAAAATATATCACGAAGAAAACATTCTGGTGTCCCCAAAGAGTGGTAGCAAAAGATTGTTCTCATATTTTCTCATATCAGTGTTGGAATGTGCCTGTGGGTCACAGGGACCTCAGCTGCTCCCATGTTTTCATTTATTGGTCTCAACATCATGTATTGTAAACCATGGCTGAGTTTCTAAAGTGCCTGCAAATCCCGATGTGAAAAAAGCTTGAGATGAAAGCTCAGCATATCATGTATTAACAAAAAGAAAAAAAGACATGTATTGATATGCCTATTTTTTTTTACTGACACATTGTATTTTTTGTGTCCACTTGTTTTTTAAAAATATGTGAAGTGTTCATACACGTATGTACGTCTCTTTCGCATTTCTGTGTAATGATTCTATTTGTTTATAATGGCAATGATGTTTCAGTGGTATTTCCAATATAAGCGCGGTGACTTTGAATGACAGTGGCTCTTTCTCACAGCATTCCCAGAACTGTGAGAAACAGCTTTTTCTGTACATATGAGACTTCTAATAAAAGGCATATTTCTTCCTGTTTGTGGTATCTGTAGCATTCCTGTGGAAACTCTCCTAGCTCAGTTTTTTTTGGGGGGGTACATTAACAAATGTGGGTTTTGTTGTTGTTGTTGTTGTTGTTGTTGTTTTCACATTTAGCAAAAGTTGAAAGTTTCCTCATATCATCTGTCTGTGTGCAGACTTGGAAATGGGTGATTGATTGCTTATTCAAACAGAGAGAGGGGATAGGCAAGAGAGAAGGACTTTCTTAATGAGTCCACTGGAAAAGCCCAAGGTGCCAAAAGAAGTCTGGGGAATTGTGAATTGAAGGAGCCAATACACTAGAATTGAACAAAAGAAAAATTAGAAAACTATATAAATATTTTTATGATTGCCCTTGGACCCCTTTAGATCATTTTGGCCAGCCGAATGTTTTTATTGAGTCCTAGCCTTGTGTACGATGAGTCCAGAGAAATGTCCAAATTCTAATCCACTTTCAGTGCTAACCTGGTATTTATTTCCCAAATCATGAAATAAGGCTTTGTTAGTTCTTTGAGATGAATGCTCACTAATATTTGTACACGCTATGATGGCATGAAAGGCAATACATCCTTGGTAGGTCTTGGGCACAGATCTAGGTGTGGTTCCACCCAAAAGGCGAGCTTCGCAAAGACCTGTCAAAAATTCCCTCCATGCTGAATGCCTGGCATTAGTTGGTTGTCATAGCAGCCCTCATCCTGTCACTAAATCCAAATTCTATCACCTCGGGGCTCCTAATGAGCAGTGTATAGCAAGCCAAGGAAATTACATGTCTTTGGTTCTTATATGCATGCAAGGTGTGGGAAAATAGAAAAGGAAGGTGGGCAGATTTGTTAATTTTCTCACTGACCAGGAGGCCCGTTGCAAATGCCAAAATGCGAAGGTTATTTATCTCAACTGGCGGTGAGAAGTAGAGCAAGAGAGAGAATATTGAATAGTGTGGGGACCCAAATCACGGAGGGATTTGTAGATTAAAACTGACAATTGGAGCTGCTCTGAGAAGCAGGAATAGATATGGCTCAGCACCGAAGTGAGAACGTGTTCCATGAAACAGTCTTGTCTAAATGAACTGAGCTCTGGCACCAGAACACTTCCCTAGAACTTGCACGGATCCCTGGACGAGCATGTCCACAGGAAGAGCCAGGCTGGGCGTGATCTGCACAACAATGGCTCTGCCCGCACCCACAGGGGGCACCCAGGTCAGGAAAGGGAGCAGACAGCAACCACAAGGGCCACACTCAGATGAGGCTGGAAGTTGAGTAACTCAACAGTACCTCTGGAAAGACGGTCCCTCTATGACATTATTACTGTTCTTAGTCCATTCAGACTGAATATAGTGGGCATGTCTAACCTGCAGTCAGGACAGCTTTGAACACACATGGCCCAACACAAACTCTTAAAACATTATGAGATTGTTTTTGTACACTTTTTTTTTTTTTAGCTCATCAGCTATGGTATTATTGTTAGTGAATTTTATGTATAGCCCAAGATAATTCTTCCAATGTATCCCAGGAAGCCAAAAGGTTGGACACCACTGATATATAGCCTTATAAAGATTTATGTTTAAATACAAATTATGAAAATAATATTATATAACATGTCTATATTATATGTCATTTAAGCACCACCACCACCCACCCCCCTTTCCCTGTGGTCAGTTAGACCAGGGATCCCCAACCTCTGGGTCACAGATTGCTACTGGTCCATGGCCTGTTAGGAACCAGGTCACACGGTAGGAGGTGAGTGGCAGGAGACTGAGTGAAGCTTCATCTGTATATCCAGCCACTCCCCATCACTGGCATTACTGCCTGAGGTCCGCCTCCTGTCAGATCAGTGGTGGCATTAGATTCTCATAGGAGCTCAAACCCTATTGTGAATTGCTCATGTGCACTCTTTATGAGAATCTTATGCCTAACAGTCTGAGGTGGAGCTGAGGCAGTGATGCCTTGAAAGTATGTGTGAGACAACTTCAAATCTCTATACATTCTGGATTAAAGTCAAGGCAGAATATTCTGAGATTGCCACTAAAGCAGTGAAAAGCCTGCTTCCTTTTCCAACATCCTGTCTTTGTGAAGCAGGGTGTTCCGCCGTGACAGTAACCAAAATGAGATTATAGAGTAGATTGGACATAAGCAACACACTTCGAGTGTCACTGTCTTCCATCACCCCCAGATGGGACCATCTATAAATAGTTGCATGAAAACAAGCTCAGGTCTTGTTATGGTGAGTTGTATAATTATTTCATTATATGTTATTAAATTGTGATAATAATAAAAATGAAGTGCACAATAAATGTAAAATGATTGAATCATCCCAAAACTATCCTCCACCCCACCCCCAGTCCAAGAAAAAATTGTCTTCCACAAACCCAGTCCCTGGTGCCAAAGAAGTTGGGGACCATGGAGTTAGACCACAGACTGTGCAAAGCCCTGACAATTGTCCAGCCTGTCCCACAAACAGGGAGGAGTGTGGGACCCTGGCTGCTCCGGTTTTCTGCCAGGAAGTCAAGTATGTCACATCATGGACAATAAACCAAATGAATCTTCTGTTTCTCTAAGCAGAAGATAAACTTGTTTTATTGGAACCTTTTGTGAAAAGGGCAGAGAATAGGCAAACTGAACTGACCACTCTGTGAGCAGTGTGCTTGGTGGCTGTCTGCCATCATGAGTCTGAAAAGAAAGCCAAGGATAAAGGCCAGGGCTCACAGGGGCTTCTCTGTCCTTGACATTGCTTGTGATTTACCCAGCTATGGTGGTCATCTTCTGGACTACTCCCCTTCCTTCACTAGTTTTAATTACAGAGTACGTGTTTACATCTTTATATTTTAAAAAGGCATCTATAGCATATTTCTATAATTCTACATGTGTCTATATATCTCTAGTTTAACGTGTTCCTCATTTCATTCTGAGTCCTGAGATCCCAGGTCTTGCTCCCACTCAGAAGCAACCTAAGATGAAATAGATAGTACTTTGTGTCTGGCTTTGTTAGTCATTGAAGTGTAAGTCACCGGTTCAAATACCTCTAAGTATAGTCCATGATGCATTATGGATGGTCCTTCTTTGGGTAGCATTGTGTGCCATCAATTTAAATGTCTATTTAACAGTCAGTTCTTTTTTTTTTTTCTTTTTTCCTACAAAAATTACTCTGATGATGACATGTCAGGTAAGGACATAGTCTTCTTACTTCGGAGACAAAATATTTTTAAAAGGCAGCTAATAAGAACATTCACAGGTCAGAAAGTGAGAGTGATAGAGATGCTTTAATGGAAAATCACCTTTAGCACTGAGTAATGATTAGATCACAAAACTGGTTGAGTTAAATTGACTTTTTTTTAATTTGTGGAGCATGAGGTTTGTAAATTTGAGCAGAACCTTTTTTATTTTTTTCTTTTAACAAGAAACTGATACTTTAGATCTCATGGGAAAATATGGGAGATTGTCATTGCATTCCACATAGAAGGAACTTATTTTCCACTAGATGGGTGCTTCCCTCCAAAACTCATCTTCCTAGCCAGCTTCCATCTCCTCTCCTCTCCTCTCCTTTCCTTTTCCCTCTGTTTTCATATCCCATTCAGCACAGTGAAAACCAATGGGTGTTCTTTATAAGTTTATTTTCTTTGGGTTAAACTTTATAGTAGAGAATTTTTAAAGGACTCCTGTTGAGCAAACATCCTTTGCTAAGGAGGAAATCACCTTTCCTCACAAGTTTTTTTCTGAGTTCAGATTTCAACAATCACTTTTTTCTTATTTCTAATTGCTTAAAGCAAGTTACAAGGGCTGTCCGGAAAGTATCCAGCCATATAACCATTCTCATTCTGTTGACAGTGGCTGGATTTTTTCCAGACAGCCCTCATATGTGGATCTATGTGTCTCTCATCAGATGCATCTATTCCATACTGGATATGGGAGAAAAATGCAAGAAACTAGAAGTCCTCCCACCGTGAGGCTGAACAGTTACTCATCTCTCATCTTTAGCACTTATTTATTCACAGGATCAATTAAATGTGTGAAAAACACACTTTTCTGAATTGCTCAACTAACTGCTGAGTCACCGCACACTGTTGTTGGCTTACAAAAGCCACTTGGAGTTTGTTTCCAGACACTGCGGATGTCTCCTAATGATTTGACTCTCCTGGGATGTCACCAGCCTTGGAGGATCAACTCCGGGAAGGTGATGCTGGTGGCAGGAGCCTTCTGCCTCTGAGGCAAGTTTGCTGCTTGCTAGGAGGCTCCTCCTGAAACTGAAGTCTGGCTTCCATGAGGGGTTTTATGATGCAAATATTTTAAGTACAACTTTGAAGATTTTGCCATTAAAAACAGTCTCACATGGCTCAGGGCCCAGCCAACTGCAAACTACAAGGGGAAAGAGTGCCATATATTGCTGGCGTGTGACAGGAAGGAACGCAACATGAATTTCTAAAGCAGTCGTGACCTTGGCTGATGATCTGGTCTCAGGGTGGGGTTCGTATCTGCCTTGCTTTTATACAGCCCTAGTTGTCAGCAGCAACATATTGGTCATGGTTGTTTATGTTGGGATGAAATGGGTGAAAACATCAGCCCAACAACCCAGAGACCGGTCAGATTAGGGCTCGCCAATGAATCTGGGGTATTTTGAAATAATGCAAACCTTTGAACTTGGCTTGTGAAAACTCAAAGGGAATGCGCCCTGCACAAGCTTTAACTTGTGACTCTATTTCCAAACTTTCCTTAATTTTATCTGCTTGGCTGGGCTCCCATCTGAGCCCACGAATCTCCCCCTCTGAACCAGGCAACCAAAGCTTTTCCACAAAACCCACAATCAGAAATGCACAAGTTACCCCTGGCTGATGTATTCATGGAGCACTTTACAATTTGTACAATATTCTCATCTTTTTTTTTTTCTTTTTTTTTTTTGAGCCCCTAAACTCGGTGAAACAGGTTAGAGAAACGATAGTCCAATTTTACACATGAGGAAACTCCCAGAGTTTATGACTTGCCAATTGGTGAGCAGCCCAATCAGAACACAAAACCCATTGTCTCGAGTGCAGCCTACCATTGTGGTGTCAAGATGTTATCAGAAGAATTGTTTTTCATTTATAACTATTTTCAATTCTTTACTTGATGGTAATTGATGAATTGGGAAAATAAAAGCAATATAATTTAGACAGAGTTAAGAAATTGGTAAGGCCTCAAAAATAAATTTTATTTTTTTGATCACGGTGCTATTTACATAAAGTAGAAAATTATATATGTACAAGGGCTGTCCAGAAAATATCCAGCCATTGTTAAGATAACAAGAACAGTTACATGCCTGAATGCTTTTCAGACAGCCCTCATATATATTATACTATATGTATATATATATATATGTGTGTGTGTGTGTGTGTGTATATGTGTATATGCGTGTGTGTATATATACATATATATCATATATATTATATGATATAAATACAATAGTTTATTTATGCTTTAGGCTCAGTGTATTATAAATTTAAAAAACCTATTAAACTGGAAAATACAAGGCTTCTGTGTGGATTTGCAGACTCACTGGGTCACTCGTTGGTAACCACTGTTCCAAGCTTTAGAGCCTTTGCTTTACTATTTAAACCTCCCAGACCAGAAGGTATTTATTTCTAAGACACGTTTTCATGTTGAGAAAAGAGTCCTATGTGATTGAAGATCATGAAATGTAAAAAGTATCTAAAATGAGTAGGATCTGGAACATGAGGGAAGTAGGACGCAGTTAACAGAGTGGCCACAACAAAAAGCCAACCCCTTAGCAGTGGAATTCCTGAAGCAGATGCAAAAAAGACCCTAAATGCTAATACAAAAAGATCACTGGGAGATTGTGAAACAATAACAACTTGCATTAAATCATCCGCTGTTTTCAGCACAGATGGGGAAGGCCTGTTATAAAATGTTGTAAGACATTTACAGCGGGTTTCAAGCTGAACGTGCATTCAAAACAAGCTTTTCGCATGGGGAATAAAAAATGTACATCATTTTTAGTGAGGATTTTTTTCTTTCCCTATCATTTTTCTTTGTATTTATTTTATTTTTAGTAAGGAAAAGACACGGTAATAGCCAGGGGGAAATGATCCATTTACAGAGTTAGAGAGATAAAATTTATCTTCAAAGAGGCAGAATATTAATTATACATCGAAAGAAACTTTTAGCTCTGAGACATTCCCAGTGAAACGAGTGACTTATTTCACTCAAGATTCTAATCAAACACAGTCACAGTATCTCAGAGAGAAGCAACTCCAGAGTGGGTTTCAGAGCTGTGGGCAGAGTTTGGGCAGCTCAGGAGGACCAGGCAGCCCCTGGTGGGAAGCTAGGTGGGGTTGAAAGCCACTGCTCAGCTGTAAGGGTCATGTCCACCCTCTGCCAGCAGAGGTGTGTCTCCTCCTTGCTCTTTTGACTGGACTGCAGGGTTGGGAGGCAGGAGCCCGGAGCTGATGCTCCAGCCCGCCCCCCCCCACCCCCCGATCCCATGTCCCTAGAGAAGAGGCGTAGACAGTCACAGACTCAGTGTCTGCAAGAACTGGCTGGCCAGAGGAAACGAGTTTCCAAGAACGAATCCAGCTGAACCAGGCACTTCCCTTGGCTCCAGCTCTCTTTCCCGTAAGCCAGGAAGTGTTCTCGCCATTCATCAGGGGATGGCTCATCGGGGATTTCTAATTTCTGATTGGTTCCTTTATATACTGTGCTAGTATCATCTGCTGCCTCTCTTCAGTCCTTTTAGGTTTCCCTCTGGATTAATTGAAAATCATGGATATCCTGTTTGTGTGATTTGTTCAAGGTAATTGTGAGGCCATAATGAGGCTAATATTGATTTTTAAAGAAGTTGCCACTTTATATGACCTAAAATGTAGAAAGTAGAATGTAGAGTTAGTTTGGGAAAAATAATTATTAATTAATTCATAGCTAGCGCTGACTGATAAATAGTGTACTATAATAGTTGCTGGGCTACTTCCGTGAATAACAGTCTTACTTCAATGGGGAGTGGCTACCTAACAGTCAGAGGACGATACTAGGCGTGACGAAAATAAGGTAGGATTAGAAAATAGAACATGAAAAGGCATGGGGGACAGCTAGGTCAAGCAGAGTACACGGACATCACAGCCGAGCAGAGATCTGAAGGAGCGGAGAGAGCCACGTGGCTCTTTGAAGAAAGCATGCCTGAGGAAGAAACTGCAAGAACCAGCCCTGAGGTGGCCGTGGGCCTGGTCTATTCAAAGCACAGTAAGGAGTCAGGCTTAGCGTTTTGTCAGGTGAGGATGGCTGAAGAAGAGATGTGCAAGGGAGTATATCATGATCATGATCAAAGATGGCTAAGGAGAAAAGTGGGACCAAGACTCGGGTAAGGACACAAATCCATGTGGGTCAATAAGTTGGGGTGAAAGAATGGTTGAGGTTGGGGGAGGAGAGTGGTCAGTGAGTGGGGTACTCTAAGTAGAGATTACGGGAGAATATTGGTAGGCGTGACCACGGGAGAAGGTGGTTGACATGAGGCAGTAGCAACATCAGTGGAAGTGAGTTGTCAAGGAACAGAGACCAGTATGTTATGAGGATCTTCTTCGTGGGTATTAAAAGCAACAGCAGTGACATCATGGTTGTAAGACAGTGATTTAAGTGCCGAAATCTTCACGGAACAAGAATCTGTAGAAGACTGCCACAATGAGCGCAGTAACACATTGTAGCTAATTAACAGCTTCAAAGGAGTGAGGGGATTAGGGAGAAGAGAGAAATAATGACCTGGGCAAACCAGTAAGGACTAAGAGAGATGCCTATCCCATCTCCAAGACCAAAATATGCCCCATATGACCGGAAATCAGCCACCCTGGGAAGGCTGTGGGTGCCATTTTGAGCAAGAAGTGGGTGGGGAATGGGGAAAGTCCTTTAGGGATGTCACACCCCATAAACAGGGGCACCTAGAGGTCTTGGTCTTCTTCTGAGGTCTGAAGTGAAAAGGGATGCAGAGTACAACACAGTTCTGGTCTCTGAGAGGGAGGTCAAAATTCGGTTCTCACCATTGCCTTCTTCTTAGATGCTGAGAGGCAGGCTTGCAAGATGCATGATGCAACTTCCTGCACGAAAGCAGCCCAAATTCCCAAGCCCGTGTCATGCCACATATGTCTTGACCATAGACATTTATTTATTTTCATTTTTTAAAGATTTTGAAAGAAGATGAGAGAGAGAGAGAGCTAGAGAAAACCTTCACCGCTAAGCCATCCCAGTAATTACCAGTTACTCTGCTGTTCAGCATATGGGCCCACACGGGTCGGAGCCAGGAATCAAACCCCAAACCTTATGAATGTGAAGCAAGTGCTCATTGGCTGAGCTATCCCAGCATCCTGACCATAGACATGTTTATATTCATTCATTCATTCATCCAGGGCTAATATACACCAGACAATGTGCTGTTACTGCAAATTCAGTGATAAGCTAGACACTGACATTCCCCCCCAAAAAATTACAGTCCCAAAACAAGAGGAACCATTAATTAAATAAACATACCTCACTTAAATAGGCATACCTCACTTTACTGTGCTTCATAGATATTGCAATTTTTATACAAATTGAAGGTTTGTAACTATCCTACATCCAGCCAAGTCCACCGTATTTCCAACAGCATTTACCTACTTTGTGTCTCTGTGTCACATTGGATAATTTCGTTATCACTGTAGTCAATATTTCTTATAGTAAGCTGTGATCAGTGATCTTTGATATTACTATTGTAATTATTTTGAGGCACTACAAACTGCACCCGCATAACAGGACAAACTTAATACATAAATGTGTGTCTCTCTCTCCTGGGGCATACCTATTTTCCAAGACACAACAATTTTGAATTAGGCCAATTAACAACCCTACAATGAATCGCTCCTAAGTGTTCAAGTGAAAGAAAGAGTGGCATGCCTCTCACTTTAAATCAAAAACGAGAAATGAGAAAGCTTTAGTGAGCAAGGCGTGATGAAAGCTGAGACAGGCTGAAGGCAGGGCCTCCTGTGACAGTCAGCCAAGCTATAAAAATAATGCAGTGGCGGTGTTTGAAAGGTTGTGTTATTTTTTATTTTATTGTTTGAGAGAACGTGTGTGTGTGAAACAGAGAGAGAGAGAGAGAGAGAGAGAGAGAGAGAGAGAGAGAGAGAGAAGGGAAAGCTCAGAGAGTGAAAGAGAGAGAGAGGAGGGAGGGCCCAGAGCCGTCTCCATAGTTGTACATTAGTTGTGACAATGTTTCATTCCACACAGGTGGATGTGAAGCCACATGGGATGGGAACTGAACTGGGGCCTCCTGCATGGGAGGCGAGAACCTTTGCCACCATGCTATCCCAAAGGTTACCAGTTGTGCCAAAGTTCAGCATGTGGGTTTGCATGGGTCAGGGCTGAGTTTTGATCTCCGGACCGTGTGATTGCCAGGCAAGCGCTCAACCTGCTGAGCTATCCCAGCATCTCCCAGTATCCCTTGAGTCCAGTTTTGAAAGAAGTTCCACAGTGAGTAAAATGCTATCAAACAGCATAGAAATTGTTCATGAAAGGAAGTCAATTAATGCAGCAAACTTCATTGTTTTCTTATTTTAAGAAATTCATAGCCACCCCAACCTTCAGCAACCACTATCCTGATCAGTCAACAAAACCAACACCAAAGCAAGACCCTCCACCAGCAAAAAGATTATGACTCTCTAAACACTCAGATGATGTCTATCAATTTTTTTTAGCAATATGGTATATTTTAATTAAGATTTCACATTTTTTATGCTATTACATACTTAATAGACTACTGTATGGAGTAAGCATAACTTTTATATACACTGGTAAACCAAAAAATTTGTGACTAACTTTAAAGCGATATTTGCTTTAATGCAGTTTTCTGGGATTGAACCTGCAATATCTCTGATGTGTGCCTGTGGGTATAATCTATTAAACTGTGACATGCACTCTCAAAACAAAGTTGCTATGAAAGAAGAACAGAAAGGGAGGACATAATCAAGATTGGGTACAGTTAATCGTTGTGAGGCATGACATGTAAGCTGAGATTTGAAGTGTTCTGAAAACCTAAGAATTTGACAAGTATCAAAAACCTAGAAACTTCACACCCTATGACATTGAGGTTTTGTTTCCTAAAATGTAGCTAATGAAACAACCCAAAAAGTGGACAGAGATTTATATCCTAAGCTGTTTTAAAATAAACAACACTGTTTATTTAAAAAATTGAACTTACACATTCAAAAATAGGTAAACGGCTAAGTAAACTATGGTATAAAAATGTACTAACGTGTTATCAGTTATAAAAATTAATGTTTATGAATACATTTTATCAACATGGAAATTTAATCACAATATGATGCTCAAGAAAAAAAAAAGTGGGGTAGCAGATTGTGCCCACATTTTGACTGACTGCATATACATATATACACATATACATAGATACAAATCTGACAGTTCGCAACCTTGCCACCATGCACTTATATTGGCAGCACTGTACAAACACCTTGGTAAGGTTTTATAACCTTGGTATATCAGTGTCTCACAGCTGCATTCTTGTTGACTTGTGGTGTCTTGCTGAGTGGCTTTTATTATTGCTGTTGCGTGTTTTTGTGTGGCATTATGAGAATGTCAGAGCTTGAATTAGAACAATGAACAAACATTAAATTTCTTCTTAAACTTGGCAACAGTGAAAGTGAAATCAGGGTTATGTTAGTCCAAGTTGATGGGAATAATGCCATGAAGAAAAAGGCAGTGTACAAATAGATGAAATGCTTTTTTGAGAGAAAGTATCACTGAGGAAGAGAGGTCAACGTGGCTAGTAGTGGCAAAATTCACAAAAATGATGCAAAAATTTGTCGATGTGCATCACCATCATCTACTGACAGAAGTGTAACAGACCAAGTAAATATCAACAGAGAAACAAAAATCTTCACTGAAAATGTGCAAAAATGGTGCCAAAGGAGCTCACCAATGAACAAAAGCAAAGGAGAGTCAAAGTTTGCCAAGACCTTTTGGAGAAGCAAGACAATATCCTGGGTCATGTTATCACTGGTGATGAAACATGGCATAACAATTTGACCCTGAAACAAAGTGTCCAAGTGCACAATGAAAGTCAGCCAATTCCCCACAACCAAAACAGGTCTGTCAGTCCAAATCAAGAGTCAAAATGATGTTGCTAACCTTTTTTGATAAAACTAAATAAACAGGCAACCAAATTGACTATTTGGAAGTGCTATAAAGGGTGTATAAAAAAGTGAGATGGAAACAAGCTGAACTTTTCACCAACTCATAGCTCTTGTATCACAACAGTGCACTAGCTCACAGTGCACTGTCTGTGAGGGAATTTTTAGCCAATAATCACATAACTGTATTGAAATGCCCTCTCTAGTCACCTGATCTGGCCTCCAATGACTTATTTATGCAAAGAGAAAGGAAATATTGAAAAGAAGACACTTTGATGGCATTCAAGACATCAAGGGTTATACAATGACAGCTCTGATGGCCATTCCACAAAGAGTTCCAAAATTGCTTTGAAGGGTGGTCTAGGTGCTGGTGTCAGTGCATAGCTTTCCAAGGGGGGAGTACTTAGAAGGTGACTGTAGTGATATTCAGCAATGAGATGTGTAGCACTTTTTCTAGGATGAGTTCACAAACTCAGTTGTCAGACCTTATATGAAAAAAGGAAAGAAATACCACCAAAATAAAGAGTTATTGCTGAGTGTTTGAACTAGGACATGTATTCCATGTCTCCATTAGAATAAAGAGTCACTTTATTAAAAAAAAAAAAAAAAAGTCTTTAAACTTTCTAGTTGTCCTTAGTCTTTTCACTCACTGCATGGCATTGGAGCTGTATCACTCGTGATAACAGTGTTGACTGAATAGTCAGGGTGCTCAGGAATGCTGGGTGCTGTAGGAGAATATTTCTGGTCAGAGCGGGGAAGGATGCCTGGGTTAAGGAGATCCAGGATGATTTGGGGAGGAGTTATGACTTTATCTTGTGACTTTACAAAAACGTGGCAGTGGAGAAGGGAGGGGAGGGCAGAACCCTCCGAGTCAAGAATGTGCAGAAATGAGTTGTGGTACATTTATACAATGGAATACTACTCAGCAATAAGAAAAGATGAAATACAGCAATCTGTGACAACATGGACAGACCTTGAAAACATCTTATTAAGTGAAATAAGATTGAAAGAATCAGGAAACATATGACCTCACATATAAGTGGAATATAAAACTGAAAGGAACAAAGAAACAAAGACTCATGGACACAGTCAATAGTTTAGTGGTTACCTAAGGGTAAGGGGGGAGGTGGGTGGGAGAGATGGGTGGGGGGGAGTGGGGAGGGGAAATCAAACATATGGTGATGGAAAGTGAGCTGATTCT